>JANHFX010007435.1:0-12879 GCA_027560015.1 Chloroceryle amazona
ATGGGGACAGGGATGGGGCAGCCACCACCTCTCTGGGCAGCCTGGGACAGGCTCTCCCCACCCTCAGCACCAACAACCTCTCCCTTCTCTCCAGTCTGTATCTCACTTCTTTTAAACTCCCCCAGGTTCCTGTCTCTGCTGTGCTGAGGACTCCAGAGCTGACCCAGCACTGCAGGGGGGGTCTCCCCAGAGCAGATGTCATCAAACATAATTTACATTTATTCATAACTCTCTTCATGCTTCCCAGTGCAGGTTTCAGGGTGGAAATGGCAACCAAAACAACAGTTAAACTCCTCTTTGCTGCTATGGTTTCTCTGCCTTGTCTGCACAGACCTTTCCAGGGCAGACTGAAGCTTCATTTCATCTCAAGCCCTGGTTCCAGATGCTGGTTTCAGGTGGTCACATCCCTCCCCATCTTCCAGCAAACCCCCTTCACCCTGACACAAACATGATTAATTGTCTCTGCACTGACCTGCAAATGCCAGGACAGGATGGCTTTGGTGGTTTGTTTTTTTCTTTTGCTTTAGTTTGTTTCGGTTTGTTTGGTTTGGTTTGGTTTTATTTATTTATTTGTTTGTTTTTCTCTTTCATGAGCCAAAGGTCTTCTTTTTAATTATTCTTTTTTTTTTAGCCAGCTTTGGCTTTATTGGTGGTGAAGTCACGAGTGCCTCCTGAGCCTCTCGCTTGCTTGTCTTTGGAACAGGGATGGAAAGGTGCTTTTGAAAGAAGCTGTTTTCCAGTGAGAGTTATTCCTTCATTCCATTAAAATGAAAACTCTCCTGTGAAGATCATGGCAGGTATTCTATACAGGGAAACATTATTTCACAGACTCCTAACTTCCAGAAGTCCTTCAGAAGGTTTGCTGTAGCATGCTGAGGAGACTCCTTCTCCAGCTCTCCGAGGAAAGGCTTTAAGCCTCCCTGGTGAAGTGAAATATTTCACCTCTCCCAGTTCTGGTGGCAGTGCCAGCCAGGGACACAGCTTCACGAGTCCTCTTTGGAGCCACATTGCAAACCCCAGTGCCTAGAGCTTCTTCTGGGAAAGACTAACTCACATGCTAATGACCTGTCAGTGCAGGGGGGGCAATTTGGAGCTAGTCCTGTAGCCATGGTGAACACTTTTCATCAGGTCTCTGTTATTTTTCACCCCTCGCCGGCTGCGTTAAGGAAAATTTAATTGAATAGCTGCCAAATTAGGGCTGACTTTACATTTCAAGCTGGCTGCTCTGCAGCACCCACAAACACAACCCCCCTTTGACATTCAGAAGTCATTAACCCCAGCATATATTTTCCTGCAGCTCAAAGGCTGTTATCTCCACGCCTCCAAAGGATGTCCCAGTGCAGGCACCACAGACTGATTTTTTTCTTTCGGATGAGAATTACCATAATAGAATATTTACAGTCCAGTGCAGACTGCAGAGGCCACAGCAAGAGACCACAACTGATCTTGCTGGTGTGAACTTTTTGCCATCTTCCTCCCAGCTTAAGTTCCAGTTTGCAGCCGGTTTGTCTCCGGTGCTGATTTCCAGCAGCTCCCAAAACCTCCTCTCAAGTTTCAGCTGATCTTCCAGACGAGGGTGTGTTCAGTAATCCTTCAATAATCTGCTTTCATTACTGGTTTCAACGTCATACATCCAAGCATTTCAAAGACCTTCATTTAAGCCTCACCATCCTCCTACGGTGGTGGCAGTGTCGTGGTTTGACACGGGCTTCATTTAATCACAGGAGGTTGAGACCTGCCCCCCAGCAAAAAGAATAATAATAGGACTTGTGAACCTGTTTCTCCAGCTCTCTTCCCCCACCAAGGGCACGAAACAGCCTCGGAGGAACAACTGCAAGCTGGGACCAGACCTACAAGTTGGTTACATTCAGTTTTCACCAGGATGGCTCATGAAATGCCCAGCCCTGCTGCTGCCTGCCTTGGTCCCCTCTCTTGGCACCCCCATAGTGGGAGTAATTAGCATTCTCATTAGCAGACTCAGAAAAAGAGGGGAGAGACGAGATTCCCCATCTTGCAGGTGATTTTATTGCCTTTCACTTGGTGGAAAAAGTCCTGTTGGTTGGAGGATGAGAGCCTTGGAGAGATGGCTGTAGACCCAGGGGAGCTCCTCGACCCCTCCCTCTCCAGAGGCTCGGTGGTGACCGAGTCTTATTTTTGTCCCTCATAATACCACAAATATTTCAACCTTCTGACCGATCAGCTCTGCTTGCTATAAGCTTATAAGCTGCAGAGATGTGATTTGCTGCCATTAAAGTTGTTGGTTTAACTGTAATTTCAGTGGCAGGAAGATGAAAATCTCTAACAAATGTAAAAGCCTCTGCCCGAGCATCTGCATTTTATAAGTCACTTGATATTTTTCATTTTAAATTACTCCAATAAATGTGGCTTGCTGGTCAATTTAGCAATATAAGTGCTTCTGATGAGCTCTCAAGTGCAAGACAAATAAGCAAGTTTCAGCAATACGACTCTTAATGTTTCATAGAAATTATTAAAAAATCATAAGCGAGTGTCTCTTCCCACTAACTGCCAGTTTACAGTCATGTTCCCAGTGCTTCCTGGAGGAGTTTCACCATTCAGACCTTTAAAAAATAGGCAGGGAACCTGGAAGAGACGTTTGCTGTGATGGATTGGATGCAGCTGTCTATTAAAAAAAAAAAAATATATAGAAAAAGGATGTGGGAAAACGTGAGCAATATCTCTGAGTCTCTCTGAGCTTTATGGGCAGCAGAAGGCTCGGTGCTGAAATACGCTGCCCGTAGGCAAAGATTTCCATTACCAGCAGATCAGTCACATGGGCAGGGAAAGAGATAAAAAAACCTTCTACAATGTTCAGCAGAGGTAATTAATTTGGGATCGATTCAGAAGTAATCTAACTCCTTTTAAGTTTACAGTGATAAAACCATGATGGATGGGACGGAGCCGGAGAAATTCCAGCCTGGCCGGGAACAAAATGAATTCTGAGTGTGTGGGAGCATCCAGCCTGCCCCGGGACTTTCCCAAGTGTTTCCAAACATGGGTATTGATGGTAATTTTTGGTTTAATGACCAGGAGTGACCCTCCTCTCTCCAGTTCAGCTGCAGAGCCCGTTGCAGTAGCGATGCTCTCACGGCACCGCAGGGAACAGTGCGGGGGGGGCTGAGGCTGCAGCCTCGTGCCTTGTTCATTTGAGACAAGACTAATTAAAGCATGTAAGTGGTAATTATTTAGAAACCACCTTTATAAGACACATCTTTTTTTCTGTCTAGATGATTTTACCTCTGAAAGACGATTCAATTCATGCTGTTATGTCACTAGACCCTCTTGTCCCTTCCCGTAATCCTTGTGGAAAATTTGCAGCCATCTCCTACTATTTTTTTCAGCACGGCATCCCTGGCTGCCGTCACGGAAAGAATTGCTTCAGAGGATTATTGCTGAGTGTCTGCTCTGCAATTTCAACCTATTTCCTCTCTTTCCTCTTTAACACGCAGCTTTGCTGACCCTGAGAACCTCTAGTTGGGAATTCATAGACTCAAAGAATGGTTTGGGTTGGAAGGGACTTTAAAGATCATCCAGTTCCAACCCTCTTGCCATGGCAGGGACACCTCCCACTAGAGCAGGGTGCTCAAAGCCCCATCCAACCTGTTTTTGAACACACCCAGGGATGGAGCAGCCACAGCTTCCTTGGGTGACCTGTTCCAGCATCTCCCCACCCTCAGAACTATGTCCTTATTTCTAATCTAAATCTAAACCCCAACTCTCCCAGCCTGGCCTCGCAGCAGAGGGCTTCCCAATTCCCCAGTTAACAGAGTCCTCATTACTTCTCCCAAGCCACACAGGGCCACGGTTTCATCATCCTGAAATATCCCCTTTAATACCTGCTTTTTGATCCAATGATGGGTGCAGAAACTCGACATGCAGAGGAGCATCCCTGCTGCTGGCGATAAACGGAGCGGAGAGCAGCGGGATGGCGGCAGGTCAGGTACTTGTCTCCAAGGCCAGGATGGATACGTGGATCTGCACACGCGTTGGAAACCTGGGGATTAATAATAGATTAAAACCAGGCAATAAAGCCCCGCTGCAGAATTTAATATCCCCATTGCCAATTTTTGAGGTGTTGCTACCAAAAATACTTCTTAAGCCTTTTTAAGCCTGGCCCAGGCTGCCCAGAGAGCTTGTGGAGTCTCCTCCTCTGGAGAGGTTCCAGACTCACCTGGATGTGATCCTGGACCCCCTGCTCTGGGTGACCCTGCTGGATGGAGCAGGGGGGTGGCACCAGATGATCTCCAGAGGTCCCTTCAAGCCCCCATCATGCCGGGACTCTGTGATCCTCAGTAATGAGAGGGATCAAGACTCACTAGGCACACGGTGGAGAACCAGAGCAGAGTGACAGCCCAGTATCTGAATGCAGAGCTTGCTGTTTGCATCAGCTCGCACAGCCTTGGCTGCTGTACTTCTTGGGAGCTAAAATAAAATAAAATAAAATAATCATTACGTTTCTTGTCACCTCCTGGGGGGAAATAGTGGTGGAAATAATGCATCTGTGTATATTCATTGTGTGTTATAAAATGGCAAAGCAGTGCTGAAGCAGAGGAGGTTGCCAGCGCACGAACTCCGTGGCAAACCCTTCCCCAACCATTCCATGAAAACCCCCTAATCCTCTGAAACCTCGGGATACCTGATAAAAAACGAGCAAAAAACAATCCTGGCTCCTGTATTTTGTCCAAATGCTATTTCTTCTTTCCGTTCAGATGCTTGTTACATCTTGGTGCATCATCAACTCTGGTTCAGCCGAGTCTGGCAGCTCAGAGCACGTAGCTGTTTTGGGCAGGACGCAGGGCTGAGATGTCTGGATAAAAGAAAATAGTTTTTAAATTCATCTTTTTTTTGCCAAGTCACGAGAAAAACACATTCAGGTACGAGATCAGCTCCCTCCTGACTCTCACGCTGGTGGTGGTGAGCGGAGGATGCTTCTATGCTATGTAATCAAAAAGAATCTTTTTTTTTTCTCGATTTTGACCCATATTTCTGCATTTTGAATGGGATAGGAAAAATACAGAATACCAACCTTTCAAATGCTTGCAATACTCCACCGTACTCTTCCAAATTAAACTGTTTGGCAGGGGGTTGGCCCCCGTGATCTCCAGAGGTCCCTTCCAACCCTGCCATTCTATGAGTCGATGAGTCTGTGACTCTGTAGCCTTTTCTTCTTTTTTTTTTTATCGCAAGCATAGCAGTGCTGTGCAGCTCTAGGTAATAAAAATGCTTCAGACAGAGCTAACCTCCCTCCAGAGACACCGGAGTCATTACAACCCTCTAACTTGATAGATTCTTATTTTCATTGGTTTTTTATTTAAAGAAAGACTAAACCCCCGCACACTTCAGCGGTGCAGCCGGCTCACACGCCGGGGAAGTGTATCTGAAATAAGAAACCAATTTAATTTTGCAGCACAGCTCCTCTCCCCTCCCAAAAATCTACTCAGAATTATAAATTTCAGGTGGCAACGAGCAACACTGGGCAGAACATAATTATAGGATAATATCCTACCTACCCCGTCCGCAACGCATTCTAATCCATCTCTTTTACTTAGCTTAGTACTCTATCAGCTAGGAAATCATTTCAAATACAACCCGTTCCTCTCTGTTACCACAGATGAAAGATGAAAGGGGGTTTGGAAGGGAATAAAGCAAAAAAAAAAGCTTCATTTGACCTAAGAATATGAAGTGAATGAGAAAGCTTTAACCTATTGATTCAGGGCAGGGCGTAACGTGTCGCCAGGATCCGTTTCAGCTCTCCAAGGCTGTATGTTGAATTAAAGAGGCATTCAGCACACTCTGAAACTCTCTCCACTTCCGAGCGCGGGTTTTCTTTGGCCGTGCTATGAATTGTTTGCATTGTTTCCCCGCTAGCAAACTGTCAGAGAGGGATGTTTTCCAGCAGGGGAATTATTTGCCATTTTACAACTAAAATTACGCTGTTGTATTCAGTGATGGGTTTTAGAAAATGGGCTTTTGCTTCAGTTATCCTCCTCAGTTCTCCCTCTTTTGGTGCAGTTTCAAGGCACGCTATCAGCCTTAACGTAAAGGGAAACACTGTGCATGGGATAAACTCAACCCCTGCCCTTCTGCAGAAGCCCAAGCCCCAGTGCTCAGGCTGTCCAGAAACAAACCTACAGCAACAAAACCCAAACCCAAACCTATTTTTACCCCGTTTTGCTCCTGATATAAAGCTATTTTCCAAAGAACGTGTGTTTAGCTGGAAGGAGAGGCAGCAGTTTTGCTTCTACCGTCCTGTGCCGAGGTCCCACCACCCACCTCAGGTGCCTACGTTTGGCTGCTCCCCCAGTTTCTGCTGTTCAATGCACCCCAACGAAGTGGTGCCAGCATCACTGGCCCACGAGCTTCCCAGGCTGAAGGGGATCACAAGCAAGAAATCTTAGAATCAGAGCATCGTTTGGGTTGGAAAAGACTTTTCAGATCATCGAGTCCAACCAGCACTGCCAGGACACCACTAACCCATGTCCCTCAGCACCGCAGCTCTATAGAAGAGGTGTAAAAAAGCAACTACCATCAGCAAACCATCTTTTTTTCTTTTCCTTTTGCCTTCCTAAGACTTTAATGGTTCCCAAATCACTTCAAAATACATTTTGAGGGGGGAAGAAAAAAAATCTTCCTGCACAAACATTTGGACCGTGCCAGTTCTGAGTCAATTCTTATGGCCGAACTATAAAGTGGTGGTGATGGAAATGCTGACAAACCTTCAGCCACGGTGGTCCCAGCTGGCTCCTCTGATAAAAAAAGACATGAAACGAGAAGGAAACTGGACTTTCTGATTCTACACAGTGGGAAAAACAAGCTGGATTTTCAGCATGGATTTTTTTTCTCCCCGGCTTCTATTTTGACCCGATGGCTGGAACGTTTTAAATTAGCGTTGGGTATGTGTTAAGATTTTCAGCTGTGAATATTTCAACATATATGAATCTTTAATACACGGCTGCTCAGCTTAGCTCAGGAAACTTGAGAATTATCGTGGAGCGACGATACAGCTTTGACAAAAACATTGTTATGTGATGTACCAGCAAAATAACGAGCTTAAATTTGTCTTAGAAGCGGCTCCACGCTTGCAATCAATTTAGCTTTGTACAGATGCAAAAATGTTCCCCTTGGGAATGTGCTAGATATCAGATTTTTCCCAGTGCCTATGGAACACTATAAAGGGATCAAAAGTGACCCAAACCAGCATGCATATGGATGTTTTGCTGCACGCTCTATTAAAATGTTCCCAGTTTAAAATACTTTTTGGGCAAGCAAGTAAAAAGTGCTTTATTTCCAGCAGGAAATAGCAAAAAAATGGGGATTATCCAGTTTGGAAGCAGTGAATTCAGTTAGCTGGGTAGAGTCCGGCAGAGTCAGGCACCAGCGCTCAGCCACGAGCATCTCAGCCGCACAACGCACGTTAATGAGTTTCATTAATTAGTAATAAACAGCAACATTTAATTAGAGTGATCATTACTAGGCATTGAATACTTTAATTACACTGCAGGCTGGTGGAAATAAGCCAGTTTGGGGTGAGGTTGAGTGGGAGGCTCAGCTCTCGCCTGTGCGCTGGAACGTGGCCATCAGCAGAGCCGGAGACGGGGGGTTGCCTTTGGTGCCTTCACTCGAGGGTTAATTGTATGCTAATTGGGTTTTAACTGGCATTCTCAGTTTCCTCTGGGTTGTGTCCACAAGAGGTGGTCACTGCTGTTGGGTGGGAAAGGCTCGTGCGGGCATTGGATGAGATGATCTCCAGAGGTCCCTTCCCACCTCCACCGTACTGGGAAACACGCTGGGTGAAGACAGCCAGTGGGTCCCTCTCCAGTTAACCACCAGCTGAGCGAGGCTGCCCCAAACACCACCTGGGTGGTGTGGCAGGTGTGCAGGGCGATGGGCCAGGCTGGATTCACCAGCCAGGACATCAGCCCCGTTATTCTCTCACACCCTGCAGGCCAGAGCGTGCAGTCTCCCTGCAAACCATCTGTGCTGCACCCAGTTCCTTCCTCCTCCCTGGGTGCTTCTTCTCCTCCAAAGTGCATCTTCAGACCTGCCCTATTTTCAGCCAGGTTTTCTCTCCCATCTGCAGAGCAGGGCATGGGGCTGTCCACCAGCACGACGCTGCGGACATCCCCGTGGCCACGCTGAGCCAAACATTCCCTCCCCGTCCTTCAGCTCAGGAGGTGTCTAAGTGAGGGATTTGGAGCTTTCTGGAGAGAACCATCTGCTGTGGCTGTTCCAGGAGGAGCACGGGTGAATCCACACAGAAATAATACTTCGTGTCATCACCGGTGGAGACGTTAGTCCTTGGTACCGAGGCGGCAGATGGGCTGGAGGAGTCTCATCAGCTGCCTCGGTGCTGCCAAGCAGCTAAGTGGCTGCATGTGTTGTCACTACACAGGAGAGTAATTTTGGGACTCGGCACGTTGCTGGCTCAAGAAGTGGTGAAGCAGTTGAGCTGGGGTGAAATTACAGCTCTGTGGTTTATCCCTGGTTGGATAAACTGAGGCAAGATGTGAACCCCGGGATGGAGCCCACCAGAAGCCACCACTTGGGTTTTCCTTGTACATCATCCTGCCCCAAAACTGGCTGCCTCAAACCCAGGAGGGTCCTTTAGTGCACAAGAGTTGAAAAGTCTCTTCCAGCCAATATCAGATTTGTTCAGGATTATTATTTTTTTTTTTTTTAATTTATCAGTGAATCAAATCTTTCATGGTTAATTGGATTCATTCCGTTGCTTTTCTCAAGACAGTGTTTTGAAATTGCTTGAAAACTTCCCTTTTAGCCTTTTCTAAATGAGAAGTAGCCATTAAAAATAAACAATGCACCCCCAAATCAACCCAAACCACATTTGTCAATAACATACATGTGAAGGAAGAAAAAAACCCCAAAAACTATGATGAAAACTCTTGAAAGAAACTGATTTTTTTTTTTAAACTTTCTGATATGAGTCAGGGACATTTCAAGATCTTCAGAATATTCATAGAAGGAGAAAACCACCACCTGCCCAACTCCCTTACGACGCCGGTGTCTAGAAAAGGGGGATTGGGTGCAACACGTCTACGATAGCCATGGCCCAGCGCGGGGGATCCATGGGCACCACCCAGCTGTGTGTGCTGAGGTCCACAAGACCTCCCAGGTACCAGGTCCCACCAGCTCCTCTGGTTCCTGTCTCGATGGAGACTGGAGAGGGAAGGACACCGATTGCTCATCGTTGTTGCATACCCATTAATTACAAAAAGCTTCTGACGTGCTCTGCCACAAAGACGTGCTGGGCTGAGTGACTTTGTGGAAGTCACCACGGGCGGCCGTGGTGGGAGCAGCATCCACCTTCTGCTCCTCCAGCCCGGGTTGGGGGGTATGGCTGCTAAAACCAGGGTGGCATCCCAGAAATGGGACTTGGCACGTGCCAGCTGGCCACGCTTGCCCCATCTGCTCAGCTGCAGGACCAGATCTGCAGAGCAGAGCTCAGAATAAGAGGCGCTCTCTGTGTCCACATCACCTCTGAGAAAACAGCACGTATACCTTGAACTTCTTCAAAACCCTCCCTGCTCCCACAGTTGCAATCAGCTGCCCAGGTCGATTGATAAAGGTGCATAATGGTTCTGGAAGAAAATCCATCCTTTCCCTACTGACTCTGTTGTCAGTTGCCATGTAAATCCCAAAAAACCATCCCCAAACAGTGAAATAAATTATAAACAAGTTTCTACCAAATTCCTATTTTGCAGATTGGAAAACTTCACTTTCTCGCGGAACGTGCTTTTCTTCCTGCAACTTTGTGCTTCTGCCTTCACTCATCAGAAACATTTTAGGCTTAATTTAACATTATTCTGCGGCCGCTTTATGGGCGAGCAGCGCATCGCGCTCTCCCCTGCTCGCATCTGCCGCGGGAACAAAGAGACAACAATTCTGCACCTGGCCCTGCCTCGCAACCAGCTGAAGAGGAATTCGGCTCAACCCTCGCTAAACAAAGTGTGAGCAGTGACTCAGTATGGAAATAAGAGCCATTTCTTTTTAACTCTATTATGCGGCAGCAGAAGGGAGCGGGCGCGCTTGCGAGAGCACCGGTGTGTTTCTGCTGTGCCCCTTGCAAAACCTTCTCCCCGATGCTTTCGTAACAACCCCGAGACAAAAGAGGGGGAAAAAAACCATAAAAATCCTGCATTCCTCTCCTGCTCACAGCTGCAGTTGCTGTTTACATGTTTTAAGCTTCCCCTAGGGTTAAAATACAAGACAAAAATGGGACGAAAATAGAGATGTCTCCAGTCCTAGGCCACAGCCAGCCAACACTTGAATTCTCCCAATATCCACCAAACTTCTACTAGAAACGTGTTTAGTAGACCCTTAAAGGGGTCGTCACAGAGCCTGTGATGTCTCCATCCCTGAAGGCTGCCAAGAGTTGGCTGAGCAAAGCCCCAGCCGACCTGGGCTGGCGCTGGCAATAGCCCAGTGCTCAGCAGGGTGCTTGGACTGGATGAGCCCCAGGGGGTCCCTTCCAATCCACATCACTATGATTTTGCTCTCCTGCCTCTGCTGCTGTTGTTAATAAGGTTGAAACAAACCCGTTGCGAAGCGTGAGGGTTATAAGCACCACGGCCTCTGTACGCTGCCGATGGTCGCTATCTACCAGATCCCATCTGCTTTGTCCTGGAGTGGCCCAGCCACTGAACTGAGGAAGCCAAGGTTCATAGAATGACAGAATGTCAGGGTTGGAAGGGACCTCTGGAGATCTAGAACCACCTACAGTTCAAGTAGGAAGCGTATCCATATGTACCACATGCCCACTAATGAAGATGGACGCAACGTATTCATGGTTGAACTCGATGATCTTAAAGGTCTTTTCCAACCTAACTGATTCTGTGATTCTATATTGAAAAGACAGCTGGAAACATTTCAACTCTGAGGATGCTGGGGCAAGAAGTAGGGAAATTAATAAAAAAATAAATATGGAAACTTCTTTAGCAAACTTACTAAGATCTGCTGCCCGTCTCAACCAATCTAGGTTCCTTCTTCACTCAGATTTATATATTCACTATCAACAGAAGTTGGGTTTTTGAGCCTTTTATCTGTTATCTGTCTCACACAAAACCCATTTTGTTACAGTGAATAAACCTAATACATTCCCCACCGCAGTAAACACAGCAATTTTTATTTTATCCTTTTCCTTTTTTTTTCCTGACTGCGTAATATCGCTATTTAAAAAGTGCTAATTGCTTCTTTAGGAAAAAAAAACTGTGCCTGAATGTTCCCATTCCAGCACAGAACAAGCAGCCGATGCACGCTGCTATCAAGATTGTTTATCTTCCTCTATTCTTCATAATCTCCACTTCAGTTATTCTGAAGCCTGGCAGGCTCCATCTAAAGAGTTGGGTAAAGGATTTTGAAAGTAGCCCTTTCAGAGCCGAGCTGAGTGGAAAATAGCAGGAAAACCAGACTTTCTCCTGCACAGTTCCACCATCCTGGGGTGGGAAGCCATGGAAAGCCTTCCAACTCGCTGCCATCACTGGGGGGTCACCTTCATCCCCCCAGAGAGGCGCTGACACAATTATTTCTTTTCCTGTTTGCAGGATCAGAATTAAATGCAGCAATACCCACCTCCTGAAGAACGTAGCGTGGAGGCAACGAGGTCTACACCGTGTCACCCAAGCGCACACGAGAGGTGAAAGAGGATTGCTTTGGAGACCACTCTTCCAGCTCCACGCTTGATTCACATCTCACAAGCTCTTAAGGGGCTGTCAAAAATGAAACACAAGTCAAAAGAATTCTCCACGGCCCACGGAACGAGGTGCTTTAATAACCCTGCTTTACAATACTGACTGCTCCTCTTCCGTTGCTTTCTGCCCACCATTTCACCTGAAAGCCACCAACAGAAGTTCACGAGCTGTCACCCAGTGCTTCCAAAGCTTTCTATGATCTCAAGTTGATTGACACCCTGATGTTTTGCAAATAGGATCCTTACGAGGGAAAGGTTGGCACTCACCCTCATTTTGTTAAGAATAAACAAGGCTGGGACTTTCCTGGAGAGCAGAGGCCACCTCTGTTTCCCTTAAGATGCAAAGGCCACCAGGTATTTCTCAGGGACAGACTCCTCCAATCCAGACAGCTGCCTTGAGCTGTAAAATATCCCTGCTTCTCACTGCAAAGGCACAAGTGAGAGCTAAAATTCATTCTAAAGTCCATTTCTTGGGATAAAGTTCAGCTTGACCCATTTGGATTTTTTAAAGGGGAAAAATTACGTGTTTTTTAATTCAAAATAAGGACATGGAAATGGCTCTGAACTTTTGAATACAGAGCACCAAGGAAACGTCTTCAGCATTTTTTGGAGTCTCCTTCTCCGGGGACATTTAAAACCCACCTGGATGCATTCCTGTGTGACCTGCTCTAGGTGATCCTGCTCTGGCAGGGGGGTTGGACTTGATGATCTTTCGAGGTCCCTTCCAACCCTTAACATTCTGTGGTTGTGTGATTTTTCAGCCCAAATTCATAAATACACCATGTGGAGCAGCTGTTGGAGCAAACCAAGGAGTCACAACAGCAAAGTGTCCCAGATGTGCCTGCTCTGGAGATCACTCAATCCCAAAGAACCCGAGCTTCAGCAGGGTGAGATGGTTGGGGCTGTTCAGCATGAAGAAGAGAAGGCTCCAGGGAGACCTTCTGGGGGCCTTGCAGCACTTGAAGGGGCCTGGCAGAAAGATGGGGACAGAGTTTTGAGCAGGGGCTGTTGGGACAGGACAAGGGGGGATGGTTTGAACTGAAAGAGGGAGATTCAGACTGGAGAGAAGGGAGAGATTGGTGCTGCTGAGGGTGGGGAGAGCCTGGCCCAGGCTGCCCAGAGAGGTGGTGGCTGCCCCATCCCTGTCCCCATTGCAG
>JANHFX010007437.1:0-17558 GCA_027560015.1 Chloroceryle amazona
CTGGAAGGGACCTCAAAAGATCATCCAGTCCAACTCCCCTGCCAGAGCAGGATCACCTACACTAGGTCACACAGGAACGCATCCAGGCGAGTCTTGAACATCTCCAGAGAGGGAGACTCCACAACCCCCCTGGGCAGACTGTTCCAGTGTCCGTCACCCCCACTGTGAAAAAATTTCTCCTTATATTTCTGTGAAACTTCCTATGCTGAAACGTCCTATACCAAAACTATTCCTAGTTTTGGTAAAATGGAGGTTTATCTCCTGTACTGTGCTGTTGTGGTGGAAAGAGCATTCTAGCAAGTGTCTGTTTGAGAGAGGAATTATGAGCTGTAGTCAGCAATTAGGTCTGCTTAGTTCCATCACTCCTGGATGTGCCAAACCCAAAGGTGTGCCCTGAGAGTGGCAATTCTGACCGCTGAGCTTCAAAATGCTAAGATGAACCTGCAGACCTACACAAGAAGGATGATTCCTTACAACAGAAATCAAGGTACTGATGGCATTCAAAAAGGAAGTCTAATTAGTATCTTGGATTGAATAGGTGCTCAAAAGAAAGTGCAAAGAAGAGCTATTAAGCAGGTAATAAATTCTGGATATGACAGGAAGAAAGCAAAGTGCCACTGAATGTGTAATTATGAGCCATATTGTACTAGAGTTCCATTTGTTCATCAGCAGAAGTGTTTCCATCTCTTCTGAGTTGTTTCCAGCTGATCCATCTGTTGCTAAGGAAGGAAGGAAGCCCCAGTGAACAGAACTAAATTGCAAAATTTGAACCTGTACCAACTATTAGCTGAGCATTGTTTAGTTCCCCATGTTTTCTGCCCCAGAAGCTCACTTCTTTGTATGAATGTGGCAGCACAGCCAACCATGTGGAAGTCTTCAGAGAGAAACTGAAAATGTTCTTCACCTACATCTGGAGCTGTTCACAAAAGGAGGAGCAGAGCTACAGAGGTCCTCCTCAAGGGAGAGGTTAATTCAATTTGCCTTAATTGAAGCTGCACAAGCAAACTAGAGAATATTTCCAGTTCTCCTGGCCTCAGAGAAATCCCACAGCATGCACTGGTTATATAAACTATTGTATTTTATATATTCCTTATTCTAAATATAGGGAAATATAATGCATAGCTTAACAATACATTTTCCTTGATGGAAAATATGGTTTAAGTAGTACTATTGTCTCCTAGACACTTATTTCCTCTGCCTGTGATAGCTGTCAGCTGCTTATGGAGCCAAACTGTGAACTGGGTCAGTAGAGTGATCTGTGTTAAAAATCCTCCAAACAGAAGATGATTTTTTTTTTTTTTCTCCCCCTGATTGTCATGGCAGAAAATGTTTGTACTACTTGGCTTAAAACCTGTCCCAGTTGAATACTGTGGCAGGCTAAAAAATTCCCTTCATCCAGTCCTCTCTAGTCTAATAATCTGTCCTGCCTACTTCAATATTATACTTTGTCTATCATATGGTGCTTGAATATTTTATCTTGTCAGTATAGCCTCTTGTTTTCTAATGCAATTGAAGAATGACAGTAACTATATAAATGTACACAAATCTTTTGTGGGAGTTACAGACACAGGTCCTATGTGTCTAGTTAAACTCCATGCTAAGGAGGAGTGAAATGAGTGACTTAAATGTGGCAGGAGGTTCCCATTTTAAATAATACCTATTTCGATAGGTATTAAATACTCCTGTGCTGGAATAGATGATTTGTACACTAGTAATTTTATGTACAAAAAGCCAAAGGAAGAGGAAAGATTGTAAAAATTATTTTTTATTCTAATTGTGGGATTCACAGAGGTCTTTTGGGCACTTAAGAAGAATATGAGTCCTTCATCCAAAGGACTACTCACCCATTGAAGCCTATTTTACAGATGTCTCAAGTTGTTTCTTCTGTATAGTCTGGAGTAAACATGTATATTTGAGTTGTGCTGTTTGCCCCTTGTCTCTTCTTTTAAAACCATCAGCAGAAGCATAGTTACCTGTCAGAGGAATATTCAGCACCAGTGGTTTAGAAGGATGTGTGGCATGTGGGGGATTTATTATGTTGTTCTACTTTTATTGTACTGTTCATTTTTCTATTATGCAAAATCTGTTGTACGTGAAATAGCACTTTGGGAAAATGGCATCACTTAGGAAAAAAAGGACTGTTTCACCTTTACTGCAAATCAAAACATCATGCTACTGTATTTTCAACAGCATGTCTGGGAGCTGGTGTAACCACTCGGCTGAAGGTCATTTTGAGTCTCGGGCACAGTATAGTGTGACTGGAGGGTGGAGCTGGACACCCAGGTTTTGGTCTCCCTCTGGGTGCTGAAGCTTCCCTTTCAAAATTGTTGCTTCAGGCTATTACGGTTGGTCTTTGCTCCTGCTTCTTTTTTTTTTTTTTTTTCTTTCCTTTTGCGTGATATAGTGAATAATAATGAGGGCAACGTGAACTCATATTCCTTTTGTCTTCTGTAAATAAGTTGGAGAATTATACTCATCGAAGTGATTCCTTATGCTATTGGAGCAGATCAAAACTGCAAAATATTTCCTATAAATTACGCTTATCTCTTCTTTGTTTTGCATAAAATCACAAATCTGGGGGCTTTCTTTCCATGTTTAGACCATAGAAAGCTACTAGTTTATCTAGTTGGTTTGGGATTATTTCCTAGTTGGTACTGTCTTGACAGAACTCAAATGACTGTCCTAAGAGCATTTAATATAGGGTCTACATATCACATTGCTTCTTCAGTTCTTTAGAGCTCTCAAAACTTAAATTCATTATGACAAATGATATAATGATAAGTAGCAGATAAATTATTTTGCAGTGTTCAAGAAAATCCAGAAAAATTGTTAATCTAACATTTTTGGTCAGCTGTTAAATTTGAACAGAAAATTTGTGACAGAAGAATCTGGTGATGAAACTTCAAAAAAAAACCCCAACACTTGAACACTGGAAAAAATAAATGTTCTTGCTGTCCTCAGAGATGGTAGAGGTGGAGTTTTAATGAACGACATCTTTGATTTTTAAACTTATTGTGGAGTATTAAAATGATAGTGAATTAAAATAATATGCAATCTTAAGTGGTAGAGGAGTTTTAGGGGGTGGGGTTTTGCTGTAAATTGTTGGAGAGAGGGTGCCAAATATGGCTGGAGCAGTGAGCGCACATATTGGTGACTTGTAGCCTTCTGCCATCTCACTCCCTATGGCTCCCTTACAGTTCGTCCTTCACATGGTGATGATTTTCCACTAGCTTCAAATGACTGGGTATATCTCAGTGACAGCCGTGCGAACACATTTTATGCATTTCCATTTTCCAGTCTTGATTTGCTGGGACAAATTCTAAAAAAAGTGAAAACAGTCAAGCCCTTCAGAAGGGTAACAATTAAAGAAGGCACACTGGGATCTGGTCCAGCAGGGAATGCCACTGCTGAGCCTCTGTACAATGATGTGCCCATTTGTGGGGTAGAGGACGTGAGACCAGCCAGACCTAAAAAGCAGACCTGTTTAAACGGCATCTGGCAAGCACCCCAAAACAGCCTATTGACATGAGGACTGTTTGCAGGATGGCAAGTGAGGTGTTAAAGAAGCAGCAGACGGCTCCCACTGGTTCTTTGTACCAGCTGTGGACGCATCTCGTGCTCCGTATCTGATGAAGTGTGGCTGCACAGTCCCTTTGCAATGGAGTTATGAAAGCTTATTAAGAAGTATGTGCCTTGCTATGTCTGCTCAGATAACTCATTTTCAAGCCTGACTTCTGAAGGGAGCAACACAAAAGCCCTCACCAGAAAAAAAAAAAAGAAAAAAAAAAGCCTGAATAGATGAATTTCAGCTTAAAATTAACAGATAAAGCTTAATAGACACCAGGGTTAGGCACAGAGGTTGGAGGGGATGGAAGGAAGAGAATTCCTATGTTGGGCAACAGCCTATTTTGTTTGATGCTTTGCCTAATGTGCCTAAAGTATAGCAGTAATATGACAGTGACCCCCTGCCAAGATGGGAAAGCATCCCAGCTGTTGTGTATGTGTTGTGCATGTGTACACAAGAAGTTTATTAGAGGCTATTCACACTTCAGTGGAGCTCAGAGATTGCGGTCTGTATTATATTGGTTAAATGAAGCATATAACATTTTATATTTCTCATACAAGAAATCTTCCTTTGTATTTGTTTTCCTGATTCTCATCTGTTCTTATTCCTTTGTTTTACTGAGGGCACATGTACATTTTAGGTGTTTTGGCTGGGCTTGAACTGGAAGCCCAGGGGACTGAAGCAGCTAAAGTGGTTGCAGGAGAACCAGCTTCAGTCTGGAAACAGAAAAAATACAATCAATCAATGCTGTGTCGAACTCTAGGTAGCATTCATTAGAATGAGCACAGTGCTGCAGGTACCTGACAGCTCTGCTTTTGTACTCACAACAGTAAACCTGTATGCTATTTTACTGCGGTCTCTGAACATACTAACTAAATCTGTACTTTCTGGGGAATCTCTGTGCTGTACTCTGTACAATGCAGTTTTACCGTGCTTTTCTGAAGCACTTGATGAAAGACTCCCAGATGAATTTCATTCTTATATCTCTGACAGTAACATTTGAGGCTTTTTGGATACTATTGCTTTTGAAGATTGTTTTTATATTTCCAATCCCATTAAGTTTGAGGTGGTTGCTCTGTTTTGTTTTTAATTTTGCTTATTAGAACCTAAGAATGTCTGTACTGTAGGAGAGCAAAGATCTATTCTGTATGGTCTATCCTTTTTCCGACAGTAGCCTATGAGGGATTCTGGAGGACTGCCTCTTCTACCAAACATGGTCTTCCATGCTATATTGCTGGGAGAGAATCACAGTTCATGTTATTTGAAGAGTCTTCTAGTGCTTTTGGTGAAACTAGTCCCATATTCTTGCTCCAAAGAAGATAGGCTGGCATGCAAATGACAGTGAAAGTACACTACTTCAGATGTTACGTGTGTTGTTTTTTGAAGCTGTGCTTGGTTACACATCTGATATTCACATTAGTTGAGAAAAAAAAAAAATTGCTTGCCCATGATTTTCTGAATATGTAGTCAGTTATATGTGAAAAGCATGTGAACTCTAACGTCGGACTGGAGTTTAAAGGATCGTTAAATAACTAACTATTCTAGTGAACTTCTAAATGTCTGATCCTTGTTAAATCTTAAGACTTATAACACACCATGCATGTTTTTCAAAGTTCATTGTCTGCAATTATAGTATCAGTTCTAGAAAGCCTTTGAACATTTAGGCAAGTAATAGGGTTTTTACTTTGAATGAAATAGACTTCTTGGTAACGTCTCTCTTGTTAGCATTAGCAATCTGTGCAGTGCATTTATCAAGACTGATTATGCTTTAAGAATAAGAAAAAAGAAATCTGCTCTGCATCCTAGAGAAAAATTTTCAACTTATTACGTTGTATAGCTTTGGATTTCTGAAATTACTTAAATGTGGTCTTCAGGATATTTGCATTCAGAAAGAATAGTTGGTTATGCTTATTGCTTCCCTTTGCCTTTCTTGATTGTCAAAACACAGTGATGCTTTTGAAGATTTATAGCAGATGGGTAATGAGATCACTGACTGTTAACTGCAGCATTCAGAATTTGTTGGTGGAAGGAGGTGTGAATTTAAAAAAGAGAGAAGGTTATTGGGGTGTTATTGCATTGAGGACAGGTGATAGAACTTTGTTTTAAATCAGGAAGCTACAACATTTTATGTTCCAAGTTAGAAAAATCTCCACTCTTCATGCTCTCTAGTAGTCAAATACAATCTTTTAAGAATAAAATCTGGAGATGTCAGGTTGCATTCAAGTGATCACAGTGAATCACAAGAAAGGCAGGACATTACACAATTTTCCTGTAATTATATTCAGGCTGCATTGCATATGCTTAATTCAGCAAAATAGCAGCCTTTACAAAATCAGAAACAAGTCATAAGCTAATGTCTGCAGTAGCTATCAGTTGTATATCTGTGTAATTGTATAAAAGGGAAAATAGGTCAGCAGTGCCCTTAGTTGGGTTAACTGTTGAAGAAAGATTTCAAAGTCTGACTCTTGCAGTGTGTGCTGTAAATAGGAAGGGAAAAATCCTATCTTCTTTCCTGACCTTTGTGCAATTAGCTACTTGGGGTACACCTCAGACAGAAATTTAGAGGAGAGGAAAATAAAATAGCTGTCTCTCACTGACTCCATTTGGAATCTGTCTACTTGTTAGAGTCGGTTCATGCACCTGAACACTGTAATCTCTGTTCACCTGGTTTAATAGAGTCTGTGTTTAGAAGCAAGGGTCTCCACTTCCATGTTTAAACATTAATGCTCATCTCAAAATTGGAATTCTGTAAATGCTTATGTCTGTATGTATGAGCTGTTAGAAGTTCTAAAGGATGTGTCAAAAAAGAGTAGTTTTTTTCCAGATTTTGGTTGTTGCTGAGGCCTGAGAATGAAGAGCAATCTAACTGTTAACACTGAGTAGGTTACTGAGTTCAGAAGCACATGAAATACTGAGTGAGAAAAAGGGATGAAGCCAAAGAAAGTTGCTGAATCTGCAAGTAAGAATACTCTTCTCTTTTTTTTGTGATGCAGGTATCTCCCTGATGCTCTCCTCCTCACTTTGATTTCTAGGAACCCTGCTAATCAAACATTGTTGAAGCTGATGGACTCTCTGAAAATTAATGTCATAGATTTGGGGCCTCATTTTTAAGTAAAGTCTGAACATTTTGAGTCATGATAAATTACCCAGCATTCCTATCCCCTAGGCGATATTTGCATCATGAGATAGGTGAAGGATGGGAAAAAGAACAGGAGAAAAATAGTATAGTTCCTCACTTTTTTAGAAAAAAAAAAAGATGGCAGCTCTTCCCAGGTGGTGCACATGCATCAGCAAGTCACTGGAATTCTTGCCTAGGACCATTGCCTAGGCTGTGATTTTATTTTTTTTTTATTTTTTATTTTTCCTTACCAAATGTGACAAACAGTTTTTGTAACAAAGAGGTAGTCAGAAGCATCCTCAAAGTGTATTATTATTCTTCATGAGGAAGATTGTCTGTGACCCCTTGGTTTTTTTCTGTCACTCTCTTTCAGCAGGTAGTGCTGGCTTGGTCAGGGACCATTTCAGTAGATCATACACATTAGCCAAGTTCTAAAATACCCCCCTGCACTGTACACTACTTGAAGTATAATAATCCTTTAATATGCCCACTGCATGACATCTGGGCAGTTATTTGGCAGTTGATGTTGATTGTACGTATCAGTACGTATTGAGAGAAGTGCCAAACCAGTGGTGGAGAGATGAAGATTTAGGAAAATGTCCGTGGGGCGGTGCCTTTGATCTGGGAAGACCTACCTGTGAGTGGCAGGTTACCAACCTGACGCTGATGTGGCTGTGTAAAATATTTATATGAGAATAATAATATAATGAAATAAGCATAAAACAGAATAAGAGGGGAAGATAAACCACCAGGACCCAAGTTACGGAAGCACACATTTGCTCAGTATTTCTTTATACCCTTCAGTCAGTACGACAGATGCAGTGGTGTTTTACGACATTATCTTTCATAGATAAAAGGCAAAAGATAGTCTTTTCCTGCATCACACCCCCAGTAATCTCAGATGTTCACCGTGCACTCTGGGGGGAGGAGGTGGAGAGCCGAGCTCTGGTGGGAGAAGAATGCAATTATCCCAAAGCCTCCTGACAGCCATCCACTTCTTCCTTCCAGCTTAGCTGCTCTGACCACAGGCTGGGGGCTCGTGGGACATGGACCAGATTGAAAAAGTGGAAGCAGACAGATGGTTATTTGTAATCATCATGTAAATGTAAATCCTGTAAAAATGTTTTCTTTCTGAGGACCTGAAAGCTGATGTAGTGGAAAGCAGGATTAAGATACGGATATCTATCCTAGAATAATTTTGACCCCACCACCTTGCCTCCTACTTCATAAATGTCCTGGGTTTATCTATGCTTCCTTTAAACAAAATGCTGGAGCCTTGGTCAAGGAAATTAATTCAGTTTCCATGTAATTCCCTGAGTTTATGAGCATCAGTTTGACCAAGGTCTGGATTTTAGGCCTAAGCTGGCAGGTGCTCATAAGCAGTTTCCCTGGTAGCAGGGACTTCTTTATTCCAACAGTGCCTGCGAGTGTTCATCTCCACTGGTACTAGATGTGCTTGCTTTCCATGATTATGCTCATGGGCACCTGTAAATGGCCGTACACGACTTTGTGTGCCTTAAAGACCAACGTGACAGCTCTCAGACATCTATCTTGTTTGAGCAGCATCAGCTTGTTCAAGCTACAAAGAGACCGATAAAACTTTAATTATCTTTTGTCTGCAGCACCATTGTAGGCTGTGTGTATGACTTAGCTGTCCTTTCCAGCTCTCTGGTCCCCTGGTGCCTTTCCAGACAGCGAGGTGTAGCCTTCCATAAACTTTTGCCCTTGCGAGGCTTTGCCACTTGAATCATGAGGATGCTTGTGCTGCCGTTGGGCTGGCAGAGGGGAGCAGCTCCCTTCTGCATTGCCACCACTGCTCTTGGGTCTGTGTGGCAGCCTCTGGGGTCCTGCTCTCTGAGGAGACTAGGCGCATTGCAGTCCCAGCATGGATCCCATCCCAGGATGGAATGCTGGAGATCTTCCTCTTTGGCATCCCCTGTGAAATACAGAGTAACACCTCTGCAAGCACAAAGGGAGCTGTGTAACATGTTAAAGTTGGAATAAGGCAAAATAAGAAAATGGGATGAAGATGAGAAGACTCAGGGCAACATTTCACCACTAGTATTTGTACCTTGCCAAGAGGGCCCTGAGGAGGGCTGGCTTCTGAAGTGAGCAAAAGCCTCTTGCCAGCCTCTGTGTGAAGAGAATTATCTGCTCAGGCACACTAATAGTTATTTGGAAGTACCCAGCATTTGTGGATAATTGGTTGAGGAATATTCTGCAGCTCTCAACCATTTTTCTGTTTTCACAGATGATTGTGCCATTAGATATGGTGAATGCACTAAGCTGTGCTGCAACTTTTCCATTTACTCTGCTAATAGGTGTGAACTCAACTTCCAGTTGATGTTTTCTTCCTTGTGTGGCTTTCTGTGCCACCAGAGTGGGACAGCTCAGCTCGCTAGGTCACACACTCCCCTCTGCATGTGCCTTTCCTCTTCCCTGTGCCTCCCCTCTCAGGGTGACGTTTGGATGTGCCAGGATGGCTGCACTGATCAGGTTAACATCTGTGTTTTTCATTATCATTGCTATATTGCATTAAAAGCACTGAATCACAGAAACAGCAGCCCATGCCTCCTTCTATACCATGTTTTTCTCTCTGCTTTTATTCTTACTCTTTTCCTTCTTTTACCTGACATTTTGTTTTCACTCTCCCTAAACTTAGTGTTCCCTCTCTTCCTCTCTGAGATATTTTCTCTCTTTAATTTATATTCCACACATTTTTCTCTTATCTTTGTATTTCTATCCCTGCTTTATTTTTTCGCTATTTCATTTTTCTCCAGCCATTTTTTATTTTTCAAAACATTGAATGCTTTAGATGGAAATGGTGAGATATATCTATTCAAGATTCGCATATCTGCTGAGGTACAGAGCAAGATGAAATAAACCCAGTAGCATCAATTTAGTCTTCCATTCAAGCCAAATTTCCAGTAAGACTTGGGTAAAGGAATGTGATAAAATCACATCACCTCTTAGCCTCATATTCTGAGGCTGATTGGAACCTTACACAGTTGCTGGGATGATTCAGAGAAAGTTAATGTAATTTGCTGTGTATCACCCCAAGAAACTATATTTGTCGGCTTCATATAGCACTGTGAAATGTTCAAGGAAAATGCTTTCCTTAATACTGCTGCCAAGATTAGGAGTCAGGAGTATAAAGTCATTATGTTGTGGGATCTGCTGATTTTCTGGGGATTTTCCACTAATGGATTTGTACCGAAGTTTTGTAGTTGCACAAAGTGTCAACCCAGTAAAAATTAATATTTATTTTGTGTGTACTAATAATGGAAGAAGTTAATGTTTATCCATTTGCCAGTTACATGAAAGAGGTCACAGCATTGCCTAGAAGTATTTTTTCTTCCAGCATATCTTAGTGATCACAGAGATAGATGAAGGTACTTCCTAAAATAGCTAATTCTGTAAGACTTTTTTTTTGTTGTTGTTCTTTCCCTGAAATTGGTGTGGTATTAGCTTTCTTGGCTTTGCAAAATGCTGTAAGGCCAAATAGTCAGCAGCCCATGATCTTCAGTGCAGTTTCTGTGTTGTGCATTGCATAAGATATTTCTTCCATTTGCTCTTCGAGCTCTATACATTCCATTTCTGTCAATTTGATTATTGTGAATAGGAAGTGTATAAGTGATTTCTATTAATCAGAAATATTTTGAGGTTGAGTCTTAACTTGTTAAGTTCTCTGTTGGAAAATGTATCAATTGGGTGTGTCACCTAAGAAGAATATAGGTTCTTGCCAAAGCTTCAATTGTTGCCATTGTGTCCTGTCACTTCTATTTTATGCTTCAAAAGCAAGACCTAAATAATCACTCTTTTTTTGTGTTAGAAAAGGAATTAACTTCCAATTAATTCCCTCCTTCCTCTGGGATCTACCTGTGTATTCCAAAATGAGGAATAATAAAAGTTACTTTATATGTCATTTTGAGTGCCACATAGATACTGGCTGCTCACCTCAGCCCATTCTGAGACCAGTTCTTGTATCTATTAATCATATTTTCTTCTGGCTTATTACAGAACAGAAAAATATTCAGTTCCAAATGTTAAAATGGGGCACATTTTATTAACATTGAAAGCAGTAAATTATCTCTGCTTATGAAATGAGAGTGAGCAATTTCTGCTGAACTCTTCCTGACTTGCCCCTTCACTAGGATACAGTGTTTTCTAATTTCTCAGAGGGCCCTCGTTCCATTAAGGGCGAGAGCTGTTTTAAAGCTGTAATGAAAGCCATACACAGCTGAAATTCAAGGAGGGGAAATGCCCTAAATTCTATTTCAGTAGTTCATCTAGAGCTATTTTCAGTTTTATGTTTATAAGAATGTCAATTAACCTAGAGACTGGGACATACTTGGAAGAATAATGATGAAGTGGATATAATTTTAACACACTGAAGCCAGCTAGATGGACCTAATCCTTCTTTATAAAAGCTTGATTTACATAAGAAGTTGGCCTGTGCTACCTAATTTAGTTCTCAAACAGCTTGGTGACTTAAATGCTCTTTCCTTTCAATGTCATGGGACAGCACCAGTCAAAGTTGCAGAAATATTGAAACTAAAATAAGCTGGAAGCACACTATAAGACACCTTTCAGACCTGGTGATCATGTCAGCATGCATGTTTGGTGTTAATGATAATAACAATACCCTTAATCAAGGTGTAACTTTGTAATTCAGTATCAGTTGTATCAATTCTTTAACTAGCTTATGCTGAAGTTGGAGATCCAGGCAAATTGAGATATTTGGCATGTTTTCTGTTATGAAAAGACCTCAAAGTGAGACCTGGAATGCTACTTTTGCAAGGATGGAAAGTGACCCTAAAAAGGTTAAAAAAAGCTAATGAATGCTACAGGTCTCTCTAATTGAAATGCAGAGCAGTGTTCTTGACTGGAAAGAAAAAAAAAGAAAAGGGAAAAAATATATGTATATGAAATTGTCTTTCATTGGACAAAAGATTATGCCTTGACAACTTCTTCTATGAGATCTTTTATAGTCTGTATAAGATGCAAAGCATCATCCAATAATGCTTGAGAGGTTTTTGTTTGTTTAATATTATATCTATCTGCATGTATTTTCTTCTCCCACTTACAATGCCATGACTTCTAGTAATTTTCTTCTTCTTTCCCTCATACATTGCATTAGTGCTACGGGATGACTTCCGCCAAAACCCTACAGATGTTGTGGTGGCAGCTGGAGAGCCTGCCATATTGGAGTGCCAGCCACCTCGTGGACATCCTGAGCCTACCATTTACTGGAAGAAAGATAAAGTCCGTATTGATGACAGGGAAGAGCGGATCAGTGTGAGTACAACTCGGGTGCTTGTGTATGGGCCCCGGGCCTGCATTGAAGCCCCGCAGTGGAGTGCAGCAGAACTTCATAACCATTCCCAAAGAAACTTACTATTCTTGGCAGTTTACCTCTCTGGTCTTTCCCAGATGAGATGGGGAAGGTTGTTTATTCCTTCTGGTTTGGGTCTCCAACTTCTTGAGGCTTGATTTGTATAAGCAGTGTAGTGGAGGTCCATCAGAGCTATAGATTTGGTCATGTAAGGTGCTTTGTTAGAGGGAGGACTCACTTGATTTCTTTGGCCAATTTGGTCTTACTTCTTTTAGATGTCAGTGCACTGAACTGATATCTCAGTTCAGTGAAATAAGAATGTCAGTCCTCATGTCAGAGAGGTGTTTTAAAGATATGATCAGCAATGAGGTACACAAATGTTCTTGGGGGAAAAAAACAACAGCTTAGGATTATATTAGTAATGTTGTATTTAGTGTAGTAATTAGCTGTAGTAATGTATTCTAAATGAAGGCTGAAATTATACTCTAAAGAATGATTGTTCCTGAGTAGGAATACATATTGAGTAAATGAATAACTGCTTGAGTTCTGTAATAGTTCTTTCCATGTATGGAATGAAAAACAATCCAACATAAATTTATCAAGTGATTAGAAAATATATCATGGCATGTGCAAGCAAGTGGAATAAATTAAGGGTGTGGGGACATATTTAATTCCTGATTTTTTTAAATGTTTAGCTTTTTTCACTATTAATATTCCTTTAGTAAAGTTTTATGTTGTGTGTAATGATATGTAACTCATTCAGTGCTGACCTCATTCAGTACAGAAGGAAGCTTGTTTGTTGCTTTGGGTGCCTAAGGAAGTACTTCAATCTAAACAATCTAAGTAGTTGCTCTTTGTGAGCCAAGCTGTCTCTGCTCAAGAGTAGAGGAAGGACAAGTGCCAGGGAACTGGTTATCATACCCCAACTCTCAGGTTTCTTTGGCTATGTTCCTAGCTTATTCTACAGCGCCCTATTGTCTAACATTTCACACTGTGATTTCTCAAACTGCAAATTTGTTACTTTATTTCTTAAGTTTTTATTTCTTAAGTTTATGGGATTTAGGTGAGTTCTCAGTTTGGGCTCGATTTGGTTTGCATCAAGGAAAAGAGAATATCTTTCTTATCTGTGAACAAGGAAACTGTTCACTTTCAGCAAAATAAAATAAACTCATAAAATAAAATGAACTAAATAAAACTAAGTAAAATTGCCTTTTTCTTCAGAGATACCAAGCATGTTTTATATATCATCATGCAAGAAATACAAGCACTCTGCATTGCCAAAGAGGCAACAAGAAATTTAATCTTTGTTAAGCATCTAATAAAAACCAAATAAAAAACTGAAATGCAGTTAAAATCAGTCAGTAGGATAAAATGTGTTCTAGAACAGCTTATAAATATTTATAGAATCATAGAGTTGTATATAATATTTAAGTGTATGGGTTTCTAATTTTAAAGACATGCATACGTTTACAAACAAAACTGCAAAATGCCTTGGTTGTGGAACTCGCTGTCTGAGAAGGCAGGGGTTTTTTCTGATACCTTTCTTTAATCTTAAGTTAAAAATATAATTCTTGTTTTGAAACAGATACGTGGTGGGAAGCTGATGATCTCCAATACAAGAAAAAGCGATGCCGGCATGTACACTTGTGTTGGAACAAACATGGTGGGGGAGAGAGACAGCGATCCCGCAGAGCTGACTGTCTTTGGTAAAGCAACTCAAGCTTTTGTTTCCTTTTCACTACAAATGTCATGGACTGAATTGACCTGGGTGACTCATAAAAATAGGAGTCAAAAAGAGGTTAACAAAACACATTAGTACTGCCTAAGCTGCATTTCAGAGTTTCTGAAGAATACCAGGTATTAAAGACTGGAGTTTATAATTATGGAGCTGTGATGGCTCAACATTTTCCTTCGAAGTGAACAGTTTCATTCTAATTGGAGGTCCTTAGTGATATGCATACACTCAGAGATGGTAATGCAGGACATAATGCTCCCCCACACAAAATTGCCAAATGTAATTATGCTACTTCTCATGCAGTTGACAATGCCTGCTTAACGGAGATTTGGACCAGCATTGACTGTTTAAATAATTCCTTATTCCTGTGGGGTTGTGAAATCAGGTCTTTGTAGGAGACCATAAAAGAGCTCAATTGAGCCGTAAAAAGTTGTTGGAGACAATCCTGAGGTCAAATTTTTGACCATGTAGCAGCTTTTCATTCTGTAAGCCAGGGTATCTTTAATGGTTTTGGTGCTGCTGAATGAATCAAAAAATTAATAGATTTCTTGTGTGAAAGAGCTTCCAAACTTGATGTGTTAGGAACATCTGCCCTATGGTTAGAGTCTAGAGCAAGAATAGAGTAGTACTGAACATACAGCTTGATCTGTCCTGCTAACAACTGGATAAGAAGCAAAGCTGCAAAATCCTGCTTTAGTACATTCTGCAGTCATGACATTTCTATTTACCATTACCTGTGGCTTTGTAGAAATTATTCAAGAGGTCTTGAGCAAACAAAAGAAAATCAATGAGGAAAAAACCTTCACTGCCAAAGAAAATACATACATTCATACAAAAGAGAAAAAGAAATAGTGTTAATGTTCCCTCCTGCTATACCTCTTCGATATCCTTGATACCTTGATTCCAAACAAAACTGCTTGTAGTTACAGTAAGACTTTTCAAAGAGTCCCTAAAGTCCTTGCTAAAGCAGATGCTTGTAATTTTTTCACCGTGTGCCTAACGTGGTGCACTGGAAAACCCAGTCACATGTATAGCTGTCTGTGTTTGCATGTATGTGTAATTCAACAGTTGCTTGTCCACTTCAAAAAAAAATATTGTGGGACTCACAAAAGGCATAGAGAAGTTTCTGCTACACAAGATCCATGAGTGACTGAGGATTTGACAGTTTCCAGCAGTACAACACTGTAAGGGTTTCCACTCTCCACTTAGTTTGTTGTGGATTCGTGAAACCATATGACTTCTAAAGACAGAACCAGTATGCCTTGCACAGAAAGGATCTCTATCAAATTATTATGTTCTTTGCAGCCAATCCGTTGAAGTTTGCCTTTATACAGATGTAAAAGAGATATGACATATCTTCTTCATCAGTTTAAGTACTGATAATCTCTGGTAATACTCCCTGTGGATTACAAGCAGATTGCAATACTAAACTACAAAGCCTTAAGAAATCCTTAAGAAAATAATTTGTTAGAATTGAACCGTAGGAATAAAAACTGGAATATGCATGTAATTTCATTTCCTGCAGAGCTATGAAAAGTTTTAAGTTTGTCTTGGTATGTAAAATAATATATAACTCATTATGGTATTCTAAATTTTTTTACAGGTTTTAATCATAGCAATCTACTTACAATCTAACCCTATTTTGAGAATAGTGAACAAAATGATAAATAAATTAAATTAGATATTTTAATTATTCATAATTGTGTTAGACTACCTAAAGGAAACTGGGGACAACAATATGCCCAATTTGGGACAACAATGTGCTCTTGTGGCCAAGAGGCCGATAGTATCCTGGTGTGATTGTGTCCAGCAGATCAAGGGAAGTTCTCCTCCCCATCTACTCTGCCCTAGTGAGACCTTTGTCCACTAGGACAAAGATCCACTTGAGAGAGTCCAACAGAGGGCTATGAGGGTGATTAAGGGGCTGGAGCACATGCCTTATGAGGAAAGGCTGAGAGATCTGGGGCTTTTTAGTGTGGAGAGGAGAAGACTGAGAGGATCTAATTAATGTCTATAAATAGATAAGGGCTGGGCATCAAGAAGGCAGGAACAACCTTGTTTCACTCGTGCCTTGTGATAGGATGAGGTGCAAACTGGAGTACAGGTAGTTCCACCTCAACATGAGGAAGAACTTCTTTACTGTAAGAGCTGTAGAGCATTGGAATAGACTCCCCAGAGAGGTTGTGGAGTTTCCTTCTCTGGAGACTTTCAAGACCTGTCTGGATGCATTTCTGCATGATCTGCTCTAGTTTTGTCCTGCTCTAGCAGGGGGGTTGGACTTGGTGACCTTTGGAAGTCACTTCCAACCCCTAACATTCTGTGATTCTGTAAAATTGTGTTTAAAACCTCTTTTCTATCTGGGTATCTCCCTTTCCAAAAGTCCCCTTCTATCTAGGTATTCCCTTCCTATCGCCCTTTCTCCTGTACAAGAATAATATTCACAAAGCAGGTGCTCAGGTTATGATCTGCTTTTTGAAAGGATGATTTAACTCTCCTGTGTCCTGTTCCTGGCTGACACTTGACCCTAAAGCTCTATATTGGTGTAGTGGACTCACTGTATAGACGTGTCCAAGTTAGTCCTGGTATATTCAGTACAAAAGGAGGTGGCTTGGCTTTGCCTTCCACCAGCAGAATAGTTGTGTTTCATTCCTGGACTTCAGGCAGAGGGTTGTGTGTGGGTGCATGGACAGTGCACTGAAGAGAATTATCCATGATGTTTCCAGGAAACAGTGGAACATACTGGACAGTCCAATCAGTCTAAGCATATGTAATAAATTCAATAAATCCAGCAACTCTGGGAAACATCAGATTGTCTGTGCATGTTCAGATTGACTTTACTGAATACAGGCAAAATCACAAGTCATCTTTGTCAGGTTTGGGGAACATGGGAATAGTGCAAATGTCGAGTAAAATATGCTAAAAATATAATACTTTTATATTATTCATGTGCCCAACTTAACTATTTTGAACAGATTTGAATATGGGCTTTATAATTAAGATACTTTAGCTAAGAGACTTAGAGAATTTAATAAAGTGTCTGGCAAGCCTACAGCTGATGCTGATTCTGGAGAGGAATGTGTATTAATTAGCTTATTATTAATGTCTCTATTCCTTTTCCAAATAACAAACCCCTGAACCCTTTCCATAGTGTGAAGGGAGCCTTAGTAAATACACTACTCTGTAGGAAAATAAACTGTTTCATACTATTTCTCAAACCCTTCCAGGAACCAGCCATTTGTTACTTTTGGCTTTGCAAGTTTTTCTGTAATACCTGAGGTTAATTTTTGCATGTGACTTGTAACAGATCTCTGGCTCCCTGTACAGTAAATTTAGCTTGAGGT
The DNA here is from genome assembly GCA_027560015.1 of Chloroceryle amazona. Taxonomy (NCBI): domain Eukaryota; kingdom Metazoa; phylum Chordata; class Aves; order Coraciiformes; family Cerylidae; genus Chloroceryle; species Chloroceryle amazona. The sequence goes on from JANHFX010007437.1 coordinate 17,095, forward strand.
GTTGCCTCTGGAAAAACTGAGTCAGTGTGGTGGTAACTGGTGGCCCAAGGGGAGCACCATGGAAGCCTAGCCTAAAAAATTACACCTTTCCTGAGTTTAAAAAATATAAAAAATAAAATGGGCAATAATAACCTTGGAAAGAAGGAGGAGGAGAAAACGCAAGTTTCCCATGTGTTGAATATATCCACTTGGCTGGGTACCCATCCAATAACCTTTGCTGAGAGATAGTTGTGGATAATACATGTAGAACTTTCACAAAACAAGTAATTTATTTTTTCAACTCCATCTGCATAGGAAACCTAATTTTCATCATTTAGGCACTTCTAACAGCATACTGTTAGTGTTGGAGTATTTCTTTTGTTCCCAAGTCATGATTCTTCTACTAGCAGAAAATTGCTAAATTCTCACAGTAAAATACCATAAAGCAAACTGATTATATATGCAGTGCTTTCCAGAATTATTCC
>JANHFX010007437.1:17658-33169 GCA_027560015.1 Chloroceryle amazona
AGAAAATTGCTAAATTCTCACAGTAAAATACCATAAAGCAAACTGATTATATATGCAGTGCTTTCCAGAATTATTCCTGTGTTTTGAATAGTGGCAAATATGCATTACATTTTGTTAGTTTTCTCTTTCAAGCACTACTCCTAATTTTTGTTATGAGGCTCCAAGATATAATCTTGGGAGTAAAGCAAGAAGACAGTCTATCACAGAGTCTTAAGTTGGCCTTTAAAGAAAGTTAATAACTCATCCATCAATCAGTCCTAATGTTCACAAAAGGAGGCATCATCCTACTTATTATTATGGACACACTAAAGGCCAAATTCAGAAGTGTAAGTGATACAAATTAGTCTGTTTTGCTTGTGTTTGGGCTTATAACCTTTGACTGGACAGTTAAAGTAAGATGCTAAACAGAAACAGTTTCATTCCAATGTGTAAGAAGGCTTGGTTAGTAAATAAATAATATGCAGCCAGAAATCAAATACAGCAAGAATTACTGTTTAAGTTAACCTTTTATCCTTTTGTCATACTACTGCACTGTTCTCAGATAAGTTTCCAAGTTGTTTTAACTATTTCAGACTCCTTTTTCTTTGGGTTTTTTGTCCTTCCTTTGTACATAAAATGGTATGTTTGAAGAGAATGTACAAAGGTATATGTTGTATATTGATTCTGAAGCTCAGTGAAATCAATGAAAGCCTTAATATATCAACTTCAAGAGGCTGGCATCAAGCAGTGGAAAGAGATCTATTTAGAAGAGCCTCAAAAGATTATAAAACATAACTAAGAAGAGTACAAAAATGTCTTAAAAGATACGTCAATTCAGACATATTAAAGATTGTCTTGGTAATCCAATCTAAAAATCTTTGATTTTAGCTTTAGTACCTGAACCTTTTTTTTCAGCTAATAAAGTCCTGTGGGATGAAGAGGTATTTTTTTTCTGATGCTTGAAGAAGTATTTATGTTTGATGTTCTCTAGACATTGTCATGGTGAAAGAGATACCATAGCTCCAGAAAGAGTATACTGTGATGGCATGATGTTAGAAGAAAAAAATGTGAAAATCCCTTAATGCAGATACCATGCCCTATTTTACTTCCCTGAGCTCTGACTATGTGGAAGGCCTTAGCAAAGAGCTTTGTCCCATCATATCCTGGAAATAAGTCCCAGAAATTTCCCCAGCCCTTGGGAAAAACTACCCAAACTAAGTATACATCCACAGTTCAAGACAAAGAAATTGTCAATTTGTATTTTGTCCTCCAGAGCAAAGCTTCTCCTGTTTTTCTTCAAATCCTCATATTTCCCCCTTGCAGTGTACTTGTGTTTGCAAAAAAAGACAGTTTGGCTTTGCAGTAATTGTTACACACACATACTGATGACGTGTAATAAGATAATGCTACTGCTGTGAAAAAGGGTCTAATTTGGTCTCCAAATCCCACCTGATGCTCAGTAAAAACTGAAATTAAAGTGGTGGTAGATGTTTATAGAAGGAGAAAACCACTAACAATTGATAAAAATCATTCTACTTTATTTGCAGGTGCTTCTTATCAGTGCTTCATGCCTTTACTGTGCAGGCTTGTCACATCTTGGGTACTGGCTAGAATGTAGAAGTTTGCAGTGTCTACACAAGTGCTTATTTCTCAAATAAAAAAATGGAACAGTGCCTAAAAAGAGGCAGCAGCAAAATGTCTTTAAATATAAAACCATCTGCTTTTGCAATTTTATTTTCATTTATTTGGCCAACACAGGTAAATTTAGTGTGATCCTAATATCCTGTCTTCTTCCCCATCCTCATTTTTGTCAGAGAGCTTTATTTTATCCAGATCATGTTGCAGTTAATGAAATATCTACACTATTGACAACATTCTGAGGTGAAACTTACTTCCAACCATCTAATGTTTCTTTTTTTTTCCCCCCTTTACATCAGAATAGTAAAGTGAAAAATGCTTTTGGTTTTAACTATTTGCTATTAAATCCCTCCCCAAAGACTTTTAATTCATATTTTAATTTTTCTTTACAAAATATGTGAAAAAAAATTACGCCTTCTCTCCAGCAAAGGCAGAGAAAACATTTCTAAATCAGATTGAGCCTCTACATTATGGGGACCATCAAATCCTTCACTCTAGCAGTTGCCTCAGCAGAGAAAATATATTAAGGTAGTTAGGATCATTTTAATTAGATTGAGGTCCCATGTATGGCTGTGTAACTTTTTGAGGAACAGAGAAAGGGCAATAATACATCTGAAGGTCATCTGAGTCTCTCTAATAGACTGTCATATTCAGACCAATTATTAAATAGAGGAAAAATTGAGTTCTGGGGTTAACTTGTGTCAGCACCCAAAGCAAGGAAAGTATTTTCCTATGTTTCTGGTTAGGATCAGTTCTGTACGTTTTCTGGAAGCACATAACTCAAGCGCTGCAACAGATTATAGGTGTGTGTCCAGACTGCATTGACAATCCCCTTTTATAACTGCAAGCAAAGTTTGTTCTAAAGCTTTAAAGATCACCCTAGTAATAGCATGGCTGGTTGTTATGACATATAACAATGACCTATTTTATAGTTCTTTTCAAAGATTTTTAATATTCATCAGAGAAAGTCTATGAAGTGGGTACTTCATTTGCTTAGTGAAAGTAAGTAAGACTTCTAAGACTTTATAAGTGAGACACATAAAATAGCTGTATTAAAATTTTTATATATGTCTATGATTTTAATTTATCCTTCCTTGTTTCTCAAATATATTGTGTTCTGTGTGCTGTTGACAGTGTAACAATGTTTATTTATACCACAAGGCTTTATTTATGGGCAAAACATTTCAGAAGAAAAAAAAAAAACAACTTCTTTCTCAGGTTTAGCTCTGAAACTAAATTTGACCTGGCTGTGTGAAGAAACCTTCTTTATTTAGCATGCTTGGGCAAGCAGTGCTCTGTCTTCTGAGAGATTAACATTGTAAGCAAATTATGCAGGTGACTTAAATCCGGTTAATCTCACATAAAGAATGTTAATTGCATTGGCAATGGCATTCACTCCGATCCCTTTATAGCTGCATAATTAGCTATTGGACATATTCAAGGGGTTGTCTGAGTGATACAAATGCAGGAAACAACATGAGAGATAACTTGTTCTTTCCTGATTCATACTCTGCAAAATGCAGATGATGGAAAAATGGCAATAGCAGTTACAGATATTTGCACATCCTTGCTAACTGGGATCTGTAGTTACATAGCTATTTATTTTCTAGTGAATTCTTAACTGTTTTGGAAAATACATGATTTTGAGAAGCTTACCAGAAGCAAACGTGTATGTGTACTGCTAAATTGCCTTGATAGGGAATTGAGTGATATACCTAATGTCCTTTGGGCCATTTACAGTCTCATCAGCTGATTTCTTCTCAGAATGTGATAGAAATTTATTTTCTCATCTCCTGTGTAGAAGCATTTAAAGCCACAAGTAGCAATTTCATAAATATGTATATGTTAGTTTCTTAGCTGTTTACAGGCAGCTTTTATAAACATGGTCTAAAATAATTTTTGTATGCAGACAAAGCCAACATATAGGCTCATGCAGAGTTAAGTTCATCAGTGTGGATGAACCAGGGTGCCTAAATTACCTGTGAGTATGCTGATCTGGAACTAAATTCTTTGCTTTAGGATTATCTCTTGAAAAACAAATACCAAAATGTATTATGTCTGAGCTCCAAATAAGGGTTGATCTGAGCTCTTTTTCAGAGACAAATTGTAAATAAAATACTGTTTCTAACTCACACAAATTTTCATTAAGATCTTTGGATCTTTGGCATTTTGGAGGTGGAAGGGGTAATTAGAGGGAAATGGGGAAGAATTTGAAGGAGAGGAATGGAGGAAGCTTTTTGTCCTGAGAAATACAGGTCCCTTATATTGAATAACAGGGACCTAAAAGTTGATGGGAAATAGCTATGCAAGAGATAGTAATTGTTTTGCTTGTCTGAAGAATTTTCACTAAATGTAGCAAGTTATACACCTCTCTAAAAAAAAATTAAATCATCGATTCATACATCACAGACACCAGTTAGAATGCATGTCTGAAGCGCATTTCCCTGCAACTGCACTGCAGTCCTGCTGCTGTCACTCTCCTGGGCTGATGCTTGGTTACTTCAGCCAATTTTTCTTGTCTTAATGTTGTGGATGGGCTGTATCTGGGTGGCACAGAGAAAAGAAGCTCTGGTTCAAGTGTAGTTCAAACACAGCAGAGTCAGTTTGCTGTGAGGTATAAAGTGAGATGTGTGGGAGGTTGGAAGGGAGACTGGACTTGTGAACTTGCTGGGTTCCAGCAGTAAAAAACAATATTCTGGGCTAGGAAGACACAAATCTGCTAAGAAAGCAGTCAGCATCTGGAAAGGGCTGTCACAGAGAGGAGGAACTTGAGATACTGTCACAGCCTGGCAAAGACACATAGGTGAGGGTAGGAGCACACCCAGCTGGGGATTGGGAAGGGTCAGGAGACTACATGCACAGGAAGGGAAAAATCAGATGAAGCACACTCAGGACAAGGAGGTGTAGTGAGATTTCAAGGTGCAGAGAGAGACTGGAATTGAATTTACTTGCAAAACACTGTTGGAACCTGCAGGTCCTAGGAAGGACTAGGAATAGGACAAAAGCAATGGGGAGAGGAATCTCTGCCTGTTAGACATGTTTTTATCTTTAGCATCTGGAAAAGTGCTATGGATTCTTGAGCATGTCTATTCTTCTGCTGACAAAATATGTTTTTCCCTGCCAATAGGTCCCCCTGCTAGTATCATGGAATTCCTTTGTGATGCTGTCATTCATTTACATAATTATTAACAGGTGTTTTTGTGTTCCTCACTTTCTAATTTGTAGTGAACATTTTATAGGCTGCAACTGTATTCAATGGAAGCTGAGCTTTGAACATGCAAAATTAATGCTAAATTCTCAAAAAAAAAAAGATGGCAGTTTTGTGTCTCAGGTTGAGCATCAAAATTTAGCAGAATTTTTACCTTTTACCTTACTTTCTTGGATCTCCATTACATCTTGGAGAGGAGCTATGAAAATAAGTGAATTGTTTATGAAGCATTAAGATAGGTATAATGGAGGTCATGAGGAAATTAATAATTCTGCCTTTGAAGTGAAGTTTGAGTAGTATGACAGGAGGCTACCCACTAAACAGTCCAACTAAAGAAAAATATTAACCACCTGCTCATTAAATGAACACCATCAATTTGGAGGTGTTTGGAGAAAAAAATAGTATGTAATCATATAATTGCAATGAGTCCCACAAGGCATAAACAGAAAGGGAGTGATTAAAGGGCATGGTGAAAGCCTTAGCTCTGTCACTGAGGTGCTGAATGCTTGATTTTGCTACCTTATTAATGTTCTTTTAATGGATTTTTTTATTATTTGGATATAATAAACATGGATAGCCAACCCATAAACTCAGCTCTGTAGTTATCAAGACAAACTGCCTCAGTTGAAATCTGGTATTGCTTACATTTGTGTGAATTTTGAATAATTTTTTAAGTGACATCATGCCCTTCAACTTCTGGAGAATGAAATGTGAAATGAAGTGTTTAACCAGTTTTAAATATCTTTATAATAAATCCCTGTCTTGAGTGGAAATACTGCTTCATATAAACCCAGTCGTACAATGGTTTTACTCTAGCATAAATAATTTATGACAATAAAAGTGTGGTACAGCTAGGAGAGGACAGATCAAAATGTATGCAATCCAAAGGCAACTTGGAAACTATCCCCACTGACATCCTTTAAAATGAAATTACTGGTACTTTGTGTCTGTATAACTGAGATCAGATTGTGGCTCTGCATCTGGATTTTAAGCAGGCCTGTACAACATTATGATGATTAATAGTATTTGTAGTCATGCAGGCTAACATAACAAGGGTAAACAGAATTTATTATTCAGACCTTAATTTATTTTTCCATGGTGAAGTTAGTGGTTGGGATTAGGGAAGCTCTGACCTCTGTACAATAGTCCAGAATTGGCTTTTAGATCACAGTCTGTGTATGCAGCAGTGCAGAGCCAAAATGTTCACACAGAATGGCCTAGCCTTGGAGACCACTCCACCAGCATGGCAGGTGCGCAGTTGATGCTAGCATAGGCTTCCTTCTGGCAGCATTCAGCTCTTGCCTGAGGGCCAGATGCAACAGCCCCTTCCTTGCTAGCCTGGGAGTCATCTTTCAGGCTCTTTATGCACATCATCAATCCCACTTGTCTGAATTTGTGGAGCTCAGCCTCCTTTCTTTTTTCTGTGAATCAGTAAACAAAAAGATGCTGAAAAGTTAAAAGCATTCATTTCAACCCTCTGACTCACTAAGGAATTTTAATGTCTCTTTCAAGAACGGCCCACGTTTCTCAGGCGACCAATCAACCAAGTGGTGTTGGAGGAGGAGGCCGTGGATTTCCGGTGCCAGGTGCAGGGGGATCCCACACCCACGGTACGGTGGAAGAAAGATGATGCAGACTTACCAAGAGGAAGGTGAGAGCAACATTCATATTTCCCACACTTTCAAATTTCAGTTGTTATGTAATGTTGAAATCACTCCCTACTGCATATAGTTTCTTATTTAACGCTGTGGCCAAGATGTATTTCCCATGTTGCTGGTCTTTGCCACTACAAAACCTTTTCCAGAGCCAGCTGAGCAAGGAAACCCAGTCTGGGTTGAATTGTGCAGGTGTTGGATTACAGTGGAAGGAAAAAAAGTGATGTGTAGTTACTGTGAGCATATGGGTATTCACTGAATTTGTTGGAGACAGTAGATGTGTTTTAGGAGTGTACTAGTGGTAGCAGCTTTCATAATAATGTGCTAATACCAAAGGGGTGAAAACTTGGCTGGAGAGTTGCAGAGCCACTCTGTTACACTGGTGGGATGTATTAAAAGCAGAGAGTTGTGGTGGGCTTTGCTGGCTACTTGGCTCATCTCTGTTAAATTGTAGAGAGAAACCTTCCTCCTGAGGAAACAAAAATCTAGCAGAGGTGGAAAACAAATTTGAAATCTGGAAAAAACCCTTGTGTTATAAAAGGATTCATTTTTTTCTGGCAGTCTTCATCCACTTGCTAAACATGGCATTTATTGTTGCATGCACTTCCATGAAAACTGATGGTAAAATTTGTCAGAGTCATACAGCACTTAATCACATTTGCATCTTTTGTTTCTCAATTTCTAAACCTTTAACAAAATCCAGAACACAGCATTGGAGAATACGTGGTTTAGTTTCCACATCATCAACTCTGTAAGATGTCTTACAGTTCTTCAGTTAAATATATTAATGTAATGACCTATCATCTAGAAAAAAAAACATTTCTATATGCACATATGCATCTGTACTTATATAGAAATACCTGTATTTTAAAATTAATTTCCTTGCAATTTAAAAGAAAATTTTAACTGGTATAGCATTTTTCTAATTATATTGATAGACACGTATGCATGTAATACATGAAGTATTATTTTGAAGTGAAGACTTTTGGATGACAGGATGAGTTTTTCTCATTGCTTGCTATTTCACTATGCATTGTAGAGTAGTACATAGTAAATACAATGTGCTTTTGTGGTTTATTCTTACAATTGTGCTTCTGTTGTTTAAAATTGTTTCTTCTTCTGGGTCTCAGAAGCAGAAGTAATAGATGATAAACCACCAGTGTCTTTGATTAGGTTAAATTTTTATTTTTTTTTTTTAATGACTATATTCCTTCTTTTTCTTTTATATAAGTGGGGAGATGTCTTCATTTATGTCTGCTTTCTAGAACATCAGAAGGATGGGTAAAGAAGGAGCAAAATTGCAGAATCTCACATGGGAGACCAGCTCAGGTTATAAAGGACTACCCCTGCCCATGTAGTGGGTTACCATCACCTGAGCCACATGGATAGTGGTAGTCTAGTAGAGTCCAAAATCTACACTTCAAAAGCAAATATCTCTGATAATCTGAACTGCATGTCTCCTTTTCTAAAATGTATCATTTGTATATCAAGGAACGTGAGCAGAGTCTTCACTGTCCAAAAAGTAAAAATTTCCAAACTATGCTGCATGAAGCTTAATCAAGGAAAACAAACTTGGAACATCTAAAAGAAAAGCTTTTTTATTCCTATCTCTTTTAATGCAAGAAAAGAATTTAGCCCAAGTGTAGTTTGAATGACTGGATAGATGGATGAGAAAATGAGAATATATAAATTTTATAAATTAAGAAGAGAATTTAACTTTTTACATTTTTTTTTTTCTTTCTTGAGGTAAAATCAAAATTAGCTTTCAGCTTCTGAGCTCCTGTATTTTAAGCATTTTAATATCTACACTGAAATACAAAACCCTCAAGGAATTCCCTTTGTTATTCTTCCTATATGCATAAATCCTTCTTCTGAGCAGATCTGTGCAGCTATTTGTCTTACAGCTTTCAATATCAATTTCCTGTTTCTACAACTAACAACATTCTTTGCACTTCTGTCTGTTACTGTTTTTTCAATAATTTCCTTTTGGCTTCATCCCTGGATTACAAGACAATTATAGTAGGTACCTGTTTCAACAATTACTGCAATTTTTTTAATGTGTCTATTGTTAGTTCAGCTTTCAAAATTGTCTAGTTCAGTGATAGCAAAGTGGAATAAATTGAATTTTTGTGTGCATTTTGTTGCTGTAAATTCCTCCTGGTGAATGCACGAAATCAGTGCTACTGGATTCATAGTCACAGAATCACAGAATTTCTGAGGCTGGAATAGACCTCTGAGATCATCAAGTCCAGCCTATGACCCAACACCATGACATCAGCTAAACCATGTCACTAAATGCCACATCCAATCTTTTCTTAAACACCTCCAGGGATGGTGATTCCACCACCTCCCTGGGCAGTCCATTCCAGTGTCTAATCACCCTTTCTGCGAGGAAGTGCTTCCTAAGATCCAACCTAAACCTCCCCTGGCAAAGCTTCAGGCCATGCCCTCTCATCCTGTCACTGGTTGCCTGGGAGAAGAGCCTGACCCCCACCTGACTTCAGCTTCCTTTCAGGGAGTTGTAGAGAGTGATGAGGTCCCCCCTGAGTCTCCTCTTCTCCAAGCTGAACAACCCCAGATCACTCAGCCTCTCCTCATAAGTACTTCAGAAATCCTTCTCTGTTTTTCCATCTTACTTCCTTTCAGCTTTTTTAGTGACACATGTTAAAGGAAAGAGAAAATTAATCACAGTAATTTCTGGTGACAAATATAAACAGTATTGCTGCACCGGTTGGTGTGTTGAGTAATAATTGGAAAATAATTTCATGTTGTTAGAACTTTATTATAAAGATCCCAGGTGAGCCGTAAGCATCTCCAGTTGCAATTGGACTGAATGAGAAGAAAAATAATAATTTCTAAAGAAATTTTATGTTTGATAATATGAATATTTAAAAAAAATATTTTGGCCCTTTTGTTGAATTTTCTGTGTACCCAGAAATTTATAGATAGCCATGCTTTAAAACTGGTAACAGTTGGACATGAAGTTTATTCTGAGGATGCAAGGCTTCATTCCAGTTCTATCTATTCTGTACTGATGATCTAAACCAACTACAATAGTCTATATTTTAAATTTAAAGCCTCAAAGTGGTGGAAGTTTTCAGAATGCCTAGGAAAAGTAGATCTCACTAGCATTCAAAGGAAGTTACTTGTCCAACATGCTGTGCACCTGACTTGAGATGTCAAAGGCTGCAGTATTTATCATAGAGCTCTTCTGTGTATGGCTGGCAGGAATTAAGAAAGCACCAGACTGAAACAGTGTTGTGTCTTAAGTATGACAACTGTTCTCATAGTTCTTTTATACTGTTGTGATAATGAATTAATTTAATTCTTCAGACTTGAAAATTCTTTATAGACCCTAAACAAATCTCAGCAAATTAATAACTTGTTAAAATATGTTGATACTGCACCAACAGGGAGAAATAAAGTACAGTGTGGAGTCTGAGGAATGTAAAGCTTTTTTCCAGAAGCTATCCATTTCAAATCAGTGACCCAAGGCTGTAATGCATTATGAATCAAGGGTAAAGGTGCATGGTGTATATTTTATTTTAATTGCTCTAAAAGTTCAGCATCTTACCATAGCTTCCACAGTACACAAAAGCTAGGGAATAGTCAATCAAGTATGACTCATGTCAAACTACTGGACGTGAACAGCATATTGTGGGGTCACCAGTCCTGTGCCTTTGGCTTTATGTAGCCAATATTAGGTTTACTATTGAATGAATAAAGTTTCTTTTTATTACAAGTGACCCAAGGAGATGGCACAAAAATTGTACTGAAGTGACTCGGACAATTGTGGCCGTGCATAGTGACCAGGACCTAGTGACCAGGAACTAAATTTTCTTTATACGATGAAGTCTTTTTCCAGCCATGTGTTCAGGTAGCTTTCCCTTTGATGTTTGTTTGGCAGAATTAGAGATTGTATTTTCCTGTTAAGGAGCTGATGGTCTCCTGTGTGGTGAGCAACTCAATATGGCCTGGATCAACTTTTGATTCGTCTGCTTTTTAGTCCTGGTAACAGGAAGAAAGTGATATTATTCAAGGGCCTCCAGTATGAGAATGGCATATCTCTGACTAGCAATTTAATAAAATTTGAATAAGGTTTGTACAGTGTTTCATGTCTTCAAATTTTCTAGTGAAGCTGAAGAGAGCAGCTGCATAGTCTATAATTACGTAGCAAGTAATAACATTGGGTTTTTTGGTTTTTTTTTAGGAAGTGAAGAGATTTTCAATTGCAAGTTAAAATTTATGACACACTGTAATAACTGTTTAAACCCTTTACACGGAAGAAGCTAGCAGTGCCAGCTCTTCGGGAGAGTGAGGTTAGCTCAGCAAATGTATTTTTCGGTTGCCTTAAAAATGACTGAGTAGCAATCATATGGGCCTTTTTTTTTGCATTCCATCCCAGAACAGCTGGTTTAGCTCAGTAAATACAGCTTTAATGAAATTACAACCTGCTCTCCTAAGTTGCACTTACAGGCACTATCTGATTAGATGAATATTGTACTAGAGATGAAAAGTGGCAACTACACCATCAGGAAGGGGTATTTATTTTACATGGCACCCACCTACCCAATGGGAGTGTTTCACCAAGAGCGATGCTTCAGAATGAAAATGGTATGTAGTTTACACAAAGTATATTGCAAAGTGTTAGGAGATTGTAGGTTATTAAATGAAACAGAACAGTGACAGACAGCAGTGCAAGTCATAAACAGTACTGTAAGCTTTCTTATTTACTAAGAATTAGGAATATTAATTAAAAGTGATTTGGGAAAATACATTCTTAATACATAGACTTGTGTTACTCTAAGATATATGTTAGCTCCAACAACAGAAGTCTCTGTAGAGGTTAGTCTTGCTATGTTTTTAAAACTGGCCTCTTTGTGCCTGAAAAGTAATTGCATACACATAGCCTGGGAAGAAATACTGTCTGTCACACTTCTGATAGTTGTGCAGTTTCATTAAGTACTGTAATTTCTGTGCTTTCCTCCATCATGTAAATGATGAAGTTTTAAAAATATCTTACTGTCTTCCAGATGCAAATCTTTAAAATAGTTTTAAATGCAACTGACAGCAAACCTTACCCCAATTAACTCAGAAAAGTTAGACATTTTTTTTTAAGATAGACAGATAGACAGAGATAGGCCAGATAGACAGAGATGTTCTGCATTTGTATTTCTTCATGATCACAGGATAAAGCCCTGTAAGTTAGAGACACGGTAATTTTAAAGAATAAACACAATACTACATAATTCTGTTTATATTCTGTGGATGGGATAGTGAGGTATTTAACTACAGCCTCCTCTGTATATGACCAGGGGGAGAATGGCCTTTCAGTGAAATATGAGTTAATAACACTACAGTGCTGTGTGCTTTGGTTGCGTTAATCTCTGCGCAGATTGTAACAAAATGCAGACTAATGTGTCTTGAAAATTAATTAAAGAGTGTGTTTTAGTAGTGTAATGGATATAATATTTCGCTACATCAGCAAATTTCTGTTGCAATTAATAACAATTAATGGTTTTAAATAAAGGGTCAGGGAAAAAAATGTATGTTTCTCATATTAGCTGTATCACATATACTATTTATTACCTCTGGTTAGATCCAGTATGATTTTCCTGCCCATCTCTTGTTTCCTAAGCTAAAGCATCAAGAAGAGATTACGTCCCTTTATGAGGAGCACAGGTGAGAAGATTGGATATTCTTAATAGCTTGTCAAAAGGAGAAAGTGAAAGAAAGAGGTTTAATACTCTTACTTGTATTCTTACCTCGGAGGGAGTAAAGATATTCTGCAGAGGATGTTGTTATCTTGGAATTAATGCAGCACATGACTGGCACAGGACACACTGCGGTGTATACAACTGGCAGAGAGTCCATGTAGCCTAACTGAGCACAGGCAAATTTCATCGGAGTGCAATGTAAGCATCCTTTTAGCTGTTATGTTGCACTGTTTGAGGAAACTTCTGTAAAACCAGAGATACCATTTAGAGAGAGAGAGGTGATGAGGGGTAAAAGGGAGGCAGGGATTGGTTTGGTTTTGTTTATACAGCAGCAAGATGATGTACCCCTGCGCTGACAGGATACCCCCTCCTGTTGTTCTTTTGGTGGAGTATCCCTCTTATTGATATTTTGCCTATCAGTGATCCCTTCTTGTTCTGTAAGTGGAAGAATATTTCTTACGGTTTTCTGAGGAATATCTGGCCAAGTAAAAGTGTAAATTAGACTATTTTCTGACATTTTAGATCACTCAAGGCACATCATTGAATAAAGTCTTGTAAATGCATTGTCCACCATTACCCCAGAGGGTAACCCAGTAGTTATTTGCCATTCAGTTTGTATGAAGTAATAAATGCTATGAGCAAAAGTGTTAGATGTATGACTCTGCTAGACTGATCAGCAGAGAAATGGTTAATACCATTGACATTTAAATTGGCTTAATGTTAAGTGTCACTTCTCTGAAGAAGACCTATTGTTTCGGGCAGTCTGTTTGCAGATGCATGAAAACAGTCTCCAGTTGCTTACATAAGGGTCAAGGTTGGGAAAATAGCCTCCCAACTCCACGGACCGCAACCATAAAGAAGCTGTGTCAACTAGCAATCCTGCCTACATGATTTCTCTTTATGCAGTATGAACCACTGGTGATCTATGAAGTGATCACTGGCAGGGCATTTGAAGTAGGATTGTAAAAAGATGTTTTCTTTTTTTATTCTCTGTTATTTAATATCCTAAAACAGTTAAATTTCACAGAATTAATGAAGTCACTAACAGAGTTCTGAAACAAAATTTAATGCTAGTAGTAGTAGCCTCAAACATGTATTTTTTTGAATTTTCCACTCACAGAAGACTGCAGTAAATAAATGGTCTTGCAGGAAGGAGACTCAAGAAAACAAAATACTCAAAATACTCATTCTAGTGCTTGAACCTTTCTTTAAGTATCAGAAAAGCAGAGGACACTAAGTTAAAACTTAGTAATCACATAGTTTATACATTGTATTTGTAGGTTTCAGAATATTGAGGTAACCTGCTTTCTTGGAAAGTATAATGATATCAGACAGTTTAAGCTCACTATTATCAATTTATTGACTACTAAAAATATAGAATGAAAAATAAAGATAGTTAATAATGCATTTTTTCTGTAAAACCCTCAGGAGAGCAGGGAGAGGGAAGCTGGTAGTCATGTTCAAGTGGAAGTAAGATTCAAGAGCTCTGACCACAACATCATTGATGATACTGGAATGTCTGGAGTGTAGGGATTTCTTATGCTTTAACACATTCCATCACTGCATGGGATACAAAAGTTAATGATCTCAGTTAAAAAGAAACAGACAAAAACTGTCAGTTAAATGACTGCAAGGTTAAAATTTCAAGCTTAAGAGCTACATTACAGTTCCTATTGGTACATCCCATGCTGAGAATCACTTAACATTAGCAAAATGTACTTTTTAATAATACCACTTCTGACTCAACTGTTAGGTGGAAGACACTTTCATTAAAACATTAAAATGACTTCATCTTTAATTACCACTTCAAGGTTGGTTACTGATTCAAAATACAGATTAGAAAATATATCAGTTTGTTCTCTGACAAGTTTATCATTATCATTCATCATGCTTAAGGCAGATAATAATAGACAGGCCAACACAAATTCTGTTTATTTCAAACTACTCATAGTCTGTGTGCTTCTGTAAAAAAACAAACAAAAACAAAAAAAAACCAACCAAACCAAACCAAAATAACCCCCCCCCCCCAAAATAACAAAAAAAAACAAACCAAAAACACACACACACACACAAAAACCCAAAACAAACAAACAACCAAACCATATTTAGTGTGTATGGTTTCAGGTCTTCTTACTGTATTGCCATCCTTGCATTATCATTTCAATTTTTTAAAAACAGAAAAGGACAAAACCAGTATTCCTTATAATTAATTTCAGTGGCATGTGCTAAGCAGATAACCTTGAGAATCAAGAGTGCTTTCCTGATGGATGAATTGATGACATAGGCATTAATAATACAAATCTCCCCAGGTGCCTGACAAAAGTGTCTCATCTGTGAGGGAAAGGACTGCTTCTGGTGTGTTAGGAGGATAGGTCTCCATGCCAAGTCATTACATGGTCTCTTAGCTCGTACTTCCACCAACATTCCAGTTTTTGAAATGCGGAGCTCTGTCTGGAACTAAAATCAAATCAGAAGCCCATTCTGGGTAATTATCATGTGGTAATTCCTTGTGAATGCTTCTCTGTGCAAACAGAGATGTAGAGGTAAAAGGTGGAGTCTGCATTAGTTTAGAGTTTACTGAGTCACTGATTCGCAAACTTGTGTTTTGTTCTGTTTGTCTCCAAATCATTTCAAAGTGAGTGAAAAAGCAGTCTCATTTTTCTTTCTTGTTTCTCTCCTGAGGTGCATGGCTACTGATCTTGCGAGCCACTAGTTATGCATAGTCAGATACGTATGCTTGCATGTAAAAGTGGTACTGCATAGTTCAATGCTTCCAGAGAAGTTGGAAAACACCATTTTCTTGGACATTGTCATGGTTTCACAATGTTGGGCCAATGACTGTAACTACTGTATACATTTTTTATGAGATTTAGGCCATTTTATTGAATGCTTTGGTTTAAGACAGTCCACTGTGGGGTTGTGTTTTATATTATTGCAATTGAGAGTGCCCCCTATAAGAAATTACAAATCATCTGCTGATCATGACCGATAAAAGATTTTGTACTACAGTGGAACCTGCTAGATTTTAAGAAAATCAGAATAGAGCATTCATTTGTATCACTTAAGATTTTTTTTTTTTCTGATTTGTTGGAATAAGGCCAGTGAACTGCTTGCATATATGCCTCACACAAAGAAATTTCAAGTAACACTGCCTTATACCTTTTTCTGACATGAATGGTGTAGCCAGAGTAAACAGGAATCTGGACATGTACATGAGAGTGGCAGCCTTCCTATCAGTACTGTCCTGGTTTGGGTGAAAACAGGACTAATTCTGTTCAGTGATTTTACTTTTCAGTTCAGTATTTCTAATTAAC
>JANHFX010007438.1:0-10497 GCA_027560015.1 Chloroceryle amazona
GGAGGCGGAGGGGCGGGGGGGGGGAAGGGAGAGAGGGGATGGGCTCGCGGGAGGCTGCCCGAGAGCACGGGGAGGCGCGGAGCACGTGGAGGGAGAGCGGTGCAGGTAGAGCGGGCCCAAAAGGGAATTCTGCGCTTTCCCTCGGCGCCCCTTCCCTTTCCAAACCTCTGGGAGCCGTACCATGACGTGCATACAGTCCCGCCTTTGCGGACGGACTCAGAAGTAAAACCCCTCAATGGAAAAGTATCGGGTTAAAAGAAGGGTCCAGGTCCAAGGTGCGGGATGAGGCGAGTCACGGCCCGGCGGGGTGAAGCCTGGGGATGGATCTTCCACCGCACCTCGCAAGGGCTCGCAGCCGGCGCGGGAGGGCGCTCGGCAGCCTGCACCCAGCCTCGGCGTGGGTAGGGTCCGCGCTGGGGCCTTGCACGGGAAACATCCTGCAGGATGCGGGAGCTCGTTCACGTCCTGCATTGCGCCAGCCTCATGTACTGGCATTTTTGTCAGCAAACTGACAGATTTCTTCATTACACGTGACAAGCACCCAGAGCAGCTTTGAGACTTTTGAGTTTTTGCAAGTTCACACCTCAAAAGTTTTAGTTGTTTTCCTCTTGCTGTTCTCTCAACATAGGCATCTTAAAATGAATACTAAAAAAAGAAAAACAAAACAAAACACCATGCACCCCCCCAACAAACAAACAAACAAAAGAAAAATACAAGCCCCAAAGCCAAACCACCAACAAACAACACTAACAAACGGCTTGGATAATTTTGTACTTAGTCTTTAAGGCCAAACCCATACATTTACCTAAATTTGCTGAACTGTTAGTAAAAGCAAACAAAAGCAATGAAGATCCACCTCTGCAGAAAGTCCCTGTGCTCCCTCTGGGTCGTTCTGATAGCAACGAGATGCAATCTGTTTTTGTCATCTAGGATTTATTGCTTTGAATTACAGCTCTACGTTTGAGTACCTCACCATGGCATACTTTGGCAAACAAAATTATATTTTTTGCCTTCAAAAGAAAACAAGCCAAATCTAGCATCATCTTTCAGCTTCATGTGCATATTCCTCTTCTGATTCTGGAATGAGAAGCAGGAGCATTGTTTTATTATCTCTGAAATAAAATCGACTAGCCAAGGGATCATGAACCCATACCCTTATTCAAGTCAGTGTCCTAATTTGATGGCCCGGTGGCTCCATTTTGCAGATCTATGTTCTGAATGTTCAGAAGATGATTTACTTTGAATTTGGAAGTTAGCAAAAATAAGATTCCATGGGAGGATCTGAATCTTTAAAGGTAAAACCTTACGAAATTAAGCATTTAATGAAGAAACTATTTAATGAAGATCAGTCAGTAGAGTTCAGGAATCTCATAAGTATAGGTGAGGTTTAGGAGTTTCTTTAAATCAAGCTGTTGAACCTGTTGTGAATGAGGTGTGCCCAAGAAGCTGGGGAGATTCCAGGACCACTTTTGTGAATAACCTGTCTCAAGAAAAGTGCAAAGAATAAGCAAGCAGGCTACAAAGAATAAAAAGGAAAGAACTGATCGTAGATAAGCTTAGGGCCTTGGATATGAGGAAGGACATAGATAAAGAAATAATTCCTGAAGTTAAACAGAGCTACATCTCGAAAAGGACAACACAAGAAAATATTAAGGAAAAGATAAGTGAAACAAAAAAACCCAAACAACCAAAAAGTGAACGAGTTATGCAGCAGGGGGGAGCTAAAAATTAGGGGGTGAAATCATTATATATACTTTTTATGCTTTGTTTTGTTTTATTTGAAACTGTCAATATTGAGTACAGCAGCAAAAGCAAATGGTCAGCAGCTACCAGTGATTTATAAAGTCATTTCTAAGGCTCAGAGAACCTGTTGCATTCAAACCAGAAGAGGACTAGGTAACACCTTTCTCCATCTTTGAAAGGAACTAGCACACATAACTAAAAGACATTTAATACCAAGGAGTTTAAATTCTGGTAAGATTGAGGTAAATGATCGATGTAAGCATGCCTACAAATGATGTTCTTACCAACAAAGCTATCTTCATTTAGACGTCATTAATAGGTTTTTTTGGGTACAGGACACTCATTAGACATCATCTAAAGTAATGATTATGTTCTGATCATTCATGTTAGAAAAAGATATGGTAAAACTGAATAGCTGCACATAAAAGCCACTAGTATGATCAAGGGATGAAAATCACTGCTGAAGGGTTTGGGTTCTATATCTAACAGCAGTTCTCTTAAAAATAGTGAAGGAAAATAGTACAAGGAAAAAAAATGTACAAACTGATGATAATTTGAATTAGTGCTACAATGAGAATAATTTCTTAGAAAAGACAAGGAATACAGCTCTGCATTAGAAAAAGTAGAGCCTAAAACTATATGATCTTTTAGGATGAAACTGGATTTCTTTAGGAAAGATGTCATAGGCTGTTTCTGCCACATCTTAAAAAACATTCAAAACTCATAGTGTGGATTACTTTAGAATCCACATTTTTCCCATGTGGCTGACTTTTTTCTTCACAAACAAGGGTAGGAGTTAACTTTTGAGCAAAGGCACCCTACAGTTGGAAACAAAGTAAAAATGTGGGTTATTGCTTCACTAAAGCAAGACCCAAGTAAACTGTGATTTCTTGGACCTAAGTAATTTCTTTTAGTCCTAAAAACGGTGGCTCTCAATGGCCCCAGTTGCTTGTCAGTTAAAAACATTCTCAGCTATTCATTACCCTAGCTCATTTAAAGGACCTAGTGGTGAATGACTAGATTAGTACAGGTGTTAAAAGTACAAATTACAAGAGAATGTGTCAGGTTAAAAAAACACTTTTTCTTTTTTTTTTTTCCTTTTAATGCTGCTGTCCAAGCTGCTCTTATGTTATATTCATTAATTTGAATCTATTATAGACTGATCCTGTCCTACAGAGTTTTCTCTTAATGAAGGAGACTGCAGTATTGGGCCCATCTGTTTACCTAAGGTTATAGTTCAAAAGCATAAATCACATAAGTTAAAAAACATACCAAACATAAAAGAATATACTTACCTCAAAGAAAGGGGTTTTCAGTAAAATAAAGCTTTTGTTTGTTTGTTTTAGGCTTTTTGTTTGTTGGGGTTTGTTGCTTTGTTTAAGGCTAAGACAATACAGTAAAAATTACGTTATTAGAGATGTGTGAACTTGTGCTTCTGTACAAGTGTATTTGAGGAGCACAGCCCCTACCTCTTCGTTACCTTAAGTACCGGACACCAGTTTTAGGATCACAGCGTGTGGTGTAGTGCAGAGTCACCAGCTCACAGATCTAAGCACTTGGATATATGTAGGGAGGTACAGGATGTGGTTTGCTGGTCCTTCCACAGGGATATACTGGTAAGAGGGGATGTGTCTGAGTGTCTGGCCCTACCAGGTATAACAGGAAATGTTCAGGTTTTGGGCACCAGGAGCAATACATCCTGCTTCCTCTACAGAAAAAGTGCTTGAATCATTGTCTTGAGATGGTTTGGGTTTATTCTAGATAAAAAGTACTTTAAGTAATAAAAATAGGTTGGAAGGGACTAGAATAAGCAGCAGCAACAAAAAAAGTAAGCATCCAAGAATGTGTAAGTATTTTGCTTTTTCTTTCTCCTTTTATACTTACTCTCAAGTTCCACCTACACAATTGAACTTGTTTTGTAAAAAGAAGTTCCTTACTTGTTGAATATATGAATCTTTTCACTATTATTTTTAGTATACCTTATTTTAACAAGAGGGCAAATGCTCTCACCTGACTTCTTATCAGCACTATTTTGGACCATTTAAAACTTTTTTTTTTTTTTTTCCTTTTTTTTTCTTTTAATGTGGCAGGGCACACTGAGAAATAGGAAAATATTGAAAACATGGTAAATTGTGAAGTTATAAACATGTGGAATGGCATGCCTGTGGAATGCTGTTTGCTTTTTCCTCTTTTTGTTTCACTTTGAACAAAGCAAATTATGAAATACCTATTGATTCCAAATTGACCTCGGGCTCCCATGTACTAAATCCTACGGGAAATGTCCAGAGCAGAACTCAGGTTCTCTAAGAACTGAGGCATCTGAGTGAACTTATATCTGTATGCTGATGACTCAGAAACACCATTCATTTCTGATAAACTCTTTTCTTTCAGCCATTCTTAACATGTCATTCTGTCTTTCTAACATCTTCCTGTGAATGTTTAGTTGTTGTGTTAAAAAACATTTGAAAACTTGAGTTTTTGGCTTGATCTCTTAAGTCTGTCATCCTCTTCCTCTATGAAGAGAAAAACAAAACAATACGTTACACTTCTTGTTGCTCAGTTTTCTAAGTCCTTTACTATATGTTCTCTGGATCCCTAAGTACACATTCAAGCTGTAATGTCTACCTAGATAAAAAACTAATTCCACAGGTCTGATTTTACACCTTACTTATTGCTGCCTCCTTCTTTCTGGTCTTACCTTACATAAACCTGTCTGAGATTACTGCTGACAGAAATATCTCTAACTACAAAAGCTTGCTCTGACTCTTTTTTCAGCTGTTCCCTCTTCCCTGCTAGATTGAATGCATGCTCCCTATCTTCAGCTTTTCAGTTAGGGACCAGTCTTCATCTGATGAGTTCCTCCAGTATCTTCACCATAGAAACATTTAAAAATTATTTCTGGAAAAGACCTGGGAAAGTAATTTGAATAATCCTCTCTGCTGTAAAATGAAAAAATCCAAAACAACTACAATCTGTATTCTACAAATTGACCATTTAACCTGAGCCATAGGTATACAAATTCTGCAGGGCTGCAGTGGATCTGCTATAGATGCCATTGATTTAACCCTAAAAAGTTTTCCAAACATCCCAATAGTGTGTTAGCATTGTGTCTAGGGGGCTCTGGTTGCAGGGGATGTGGCTACATTTCTATAAGAAGCTCCAAGTCAGACCTGCCTCTGGCCAAGCTGGCCAGTCAGTCAGCGCCTCTTTGATAACATATCAAGGGGAAAAACCTGTTGGTCAGGTTCTTGTATTTTGGGAGTTCTTTTGTTTGGGAGGAGTGGGATGTGAGAGAGACAGCCATGCAGACCCCAGAGTCAGTAAGAAGCAGGGGAGGCGCGCCAGAGCAGCCATTCCCCTTCAGCTGGTGGTGAGCCAGCAGGCTGAGTCCTTGCAGCCCGTGTAGATCAACAGTGGGGCAGAATCCTGTCTTCAGCCTGTGGAGGACCCCACGTCAGAGCAGGGACTGTGTCCGAAGGGGGCTGTGACTTTGAGGGAAGCCTGTGCTGGAGTGGTCCATTGCTGGGAGGATCACAGCCTGTGGAAGGAACCCATGCTAGTTGAAGAGGTTGGTGTAGGACTGTTTCCCATAGGAGGGACTGCACATTGCAGCAAGGGAGGACTATCAGCAGTTTTCACCCTGAGGAGGAAGGAGCATCAGAAACAACATGGAACAGACTGGGACTGGCTAGAACCCCCATTCCCTGTGTCACTGGGTTGGAGGAGTAGCAGAGCAGGGCCAGGGAAGCAGGGAGGGATGGGAAGAAGATGGTTTTAAGATCCAAGACTATTTATCACTGTCCTACTCCAATTCAATTGGTGGTGGTTTTGTTGTTTAAATAAAGTTGATTTTGTTTTCCCCAAGTCAGGGCTGTATTTTGCCATTGACCATAATTGGTGAGTGTGCCCTCCTTATCCTTTGTCTTGAGCCTTGAGTCTTTTGTTGTGTTTTCTTCTCTCCATCCTACTGGAGAAGGGTATGAATGAGCAAGTGGCTGCATGCTTGCTTTGTTACTGTCTGGGTAGGCTTACACCATGATAAATGCGAATCCTTCTTCCTGCATTTTAAACACCTCCCCCCAATTCACTTGTAATTTCCAGCATCTAAGCATGTAAGACATGCTTCATGTTTGAAGAATATCATTCTCTCTTTTTTGTTCTTCACTGACTAAACCAGTGTGTGTGTTTTTTCAAGTTTTCCAGATCATGACTTGTTGCTTTGATTCATTCTACTGGCCCAATCTCCTTCTGCAAAGCTCAAGACAATTCCCTAGCTGACTGTCCAAGCTAATCAGAGAGGAGGGATTAATTCATTCATCTTACAGCCCCAAATCTACTATGTTTATATACTACAGGGTGCTTATATTTTTTAAAACAATACTGATGTTATTACTCACTTCTGCTTTTGCTGCGTACTCTTTTTTTCTTTTTTTTTTTTTTAACCTTTTCTTTTTTTCTTTTTGCCCTTTATCTAATTTATTGGGCTATTTTGAATTCGAATCCTGTCCTCCAGTGTAGTTGTTCTTCCTCCAGGTTGCTATTAATCTGCAAATGGGATAAATTTTTTTATCTGCTCTTTAAACAAACATGTTGAGAGGTAATGAGTCCAAGGCTGTCTGAAACTTGACACATAGTACTTGCTTCCTCCTTGGCAATAAGCTATTGATAATGGCATTAATGTAATGGTGTTTTTTTACCAATTATATATGCACTGTGTAATTTAATCTAGACTGTGATTTCTTGCTTCCTTAGAAGAATGTCAGTTAAGACTGTTTCAAAAACATTCCTAAAATCAGATAGACAATATCTCTGGGGTTTTTTTTTTTGGTTCATCTGCCCTGTTATCTGCCTATGTCTTGCTTGCTTTTGACAAATCTTTGTTGTTTTGATGCTCTTGTTTTCACTTGGAAACTTGAATTATTTCTTTTTCATCACTATTTCAGGACAGGAAATTAGATTAATTGGCCTAACTTCCTTTTCCTTCTCTCTAAATATATACATTGATTTGGTGTATGCTCATAATTTGGTGAACAACAAATACAAGCAGCAAGCAAAAAGAGAGAAAATGAATTTATTCAATCTCTAAAATTAACCTCAGTAAAAAAGAAATAAGTAAATAGTTACCATCTCTTCCACATTTGCACTTGTCTGTAAAATATCAATATATATATAAAGGATGTTACAACCATTTCAGGAGCAATTCTGATTCATATTTTTGTCTAATTTACTTACAGTTGCTCTACGGTTAGGACCTTGGATATTGTCCCTCAACATAAAGTCCCTTACACATATAACATATAGATCAATCATCATGCAGAGTTGCAGGTTTATCATTTATAAAATTCAAAATTATTTTAGAAGTGGTTTCAAAATAATGCTTTTACTGCAGATTAAAAAAAAAAAAAAAGTACATGTTAACTGGGGCACATTTAAAAGAAATGGAACCATTAAATGGGGCTTATGAAACAAAACCAGGGAGATACATAGGACATAATTCAACAATTTGAAAAAAGCAAGAGAGCCATCACAGTACTGAAACACATAAGAAAACTTTTCATGCTATTAAACAAAAAGTATTTCAATGCTACAAAGCTTTAGCTACAAAAAGATAGTTTTGAATGCCTGATTCTTGAGGAAATTAGTCATAACTTTAAGATGGCAGCTACTTTACCTTTATGAAATGAAAATACAAACAAGCAGACTATCTTAGCACATCCTTCCAGAACTGATTTCACTATTTTGCCTGCAAGACCTCATATTATCAGGGGAGTACTTTTTATTATTATTTTTTTTTTTAGTATGGGAGAGGTAAGGTGGACCACTGTGTACTGATTTTTCTTTTTTTATAAAGTGAGAAAAACACAGAAGTGAATGTTCCTAATTTAGACATCTCAGCTACCAGAAATTAAGCATCCTAAATCTCAGTGAGATAATATGTTCAAATTAACATTTCTCTAGCTGTTCATCTATCTAAAAGCATACACAATATTCATCATGCAGTACATTGACAGCATCTCTAGTTATGTTGTGCACTGAGGCAGTTTTCTTTGCCTATACCATTGGGAAGTTCTAGGAGTTGCTGCTAGAAGCACGATGTACCTGTAACTTAAGACTCTGAAAAACTAGAGAACATATTTAGCATTATTATTTAGCATAATCTGTCCTGCATTTCTGTGCTTCTGCATACCCACATGAAAATAAAGTTTTAACTGATGATCACAAGGGTGACCTGAGAGAGTATTTAAGAATTGGAGCCAAATTTCAGTTCACTTGGAAACCACTGTTCAATTTGTGTGAATGATGCAACTTTGTGCTGACTGATATTCTGGTTCTGTTAAAGCCCATGTTCTCTCTCTTTATTAAATATTACTTTATCTGTGGAATCACAAAAGTAAAGCAATCTTTACCACAGTCCCAAGAATCTCTGGTAAGCCCCAAACTAAGCAACAGTGTTATCTAAATAAAAATAATTATTCACAACAATTTTCTCTTGTGCTTGTTTTGTGCTCTTCCTCACTGGTGGACATGAGCTCATTGTCTTTGCATATTAGAACCAAAATTTATTTTTACCATAATTAAAATAGGATTATGGAATATAAATATGTGTATATTTTGATTCGTTGCAGACTCTAGGACACAGGCAAACATTAAGTTGCTAAGTTACTCTCATGGATGTTCCTTTACATGGGCACATACCTATAAAAGGCAAAGCTGGTAATTTTCACTCAAGTCCAGATTGAAACAGATGCCAAGTTTATGTAAGGTTCAACCAGCATACTCTTGATATATGAAATTCTGATAATTATTCAGGAGATTTAAAAAAGGTCTGTGCTCAAAACACATAGAGAAATGAATATCTATTCTATATTCTATTATAAAAGTCTAGTATATAATATTATATAGAATATTACACATATATAAAATATATTTTTTCATTATGGAATGCTTCAAAATCTCTGATGGCACTACATCTGCTAAGAACAGTTCAAAGTTTGCATTAACTTAGCAGTACTATGCCAACATATTATGTCATGTTATATACAGTGTGCTCTTCATATAGACTAACGGAGGGAAAAAGAATCCATCATACAGTGGTGCAAATTCTGTAAGAAAACTAGTAGTCAGCAGAAATGTTTGTAATACAGTTTTCCAAAAAGAAGTACTTTTCTGAGTATGCTGATGGTCTCAAATCCATCTGTAATGCCTGCAAATATAGGTACATGGTTTGGTGTATAGCCTGCTACACACAGCTTCTTAAACAGATACCTAAAGATACAAGGGCTTAAAAATGCTGTCAAACTGTCTTCTTTTATTTTAATTTTCTTAAAAATGTCATTTAGTGCTTTTAAATATTAGACCCTAAGGTACGATCAGTCCTGATGTTTTTATTAGGTAAAACAAATCTGGACTCAAGATTATATAGACTCCAGGTTAGCAGTCACATGAATCTCAGTGTATTAGGGAGAGGGGCCATGCTAATTCTATACATATGTGCTGTTGCATTCCTGTAAATTTTCAGACTGAAAAGGAAATGCTAGTTACACCCTTTTCCCTTTCAGCCTACGGTAGAACATTTCACAGATTGCATATGTGTTATGCCTTCAGAGAAAAAGAGTCATAGTTCTCTTTAACCAGATACTTTGGTTTTAGCTTGCCATTGACATTTTAAAACCAAACCCCTGTGTCTGCTAATTCAAGTATCATATCTATGGTGTATATATATTTTTAACAAACTAGGAAACCTAGCCTCTGTGCTTCAGATTTTTTTTTTTTTTAACATGCACACACAAAAATATACTTGATTCCCTTAGATGTTCTTTGCTTAGGAAGAAAACATATTTATACTATATATATGTGCAATTACACAACTGTGGCATTATATATTTAAAATGTAAATACTTCTCAGAAGGATTTGGTACCTATTTCCCACTTAGAGCTAAGAAAACCGAACAAAGAAATGTAATAATACTTAGCCTAGAAAGTACTTTGCACAGAAAAAGAGCAAAGACTTCTAAGACTACCACGATGGAGCTTTTCAGACCGGTGGCTAAAACCAAGCCACGTTCTCCACTGATTTCCGTTGGCACAGACCTTAAAGAGAATTTCAGTAGTGGAAAATATATGTTAATGTGACAGTAGAAAACATCCAATACCCATCTTTCCAGCCTAAGAAAATTCATAGCCCCAGGCAGAGACAGGAATAACTAGAATAATAGAAGGGCAGAATATACTGTTTTGGATGAACCTGTTAAAACTTTTCAAACTTTCATTTTGCACATCACAGTCCAGTTTTGAAAGAAGGCAGATTTTTACGTAATTTCTTTGTTCAAAACATTCGTCCTTCCATTCTGTGTAATGTTTCTTGCCAAGGATGGCTGTGCTTCAACAACTAGTAATACAACTCCTGTTTCTAAACATAGTGAACATTTCTCTTAAATCACTGTTAAGGGCACTCACAGAGGTCTGTTGCCAAACAGAAGTGGTCTTTAACTAACAGTCAAACATAATCTTGAAACTGTGAGGATACTTTAGGCCACATAGAATGTGGCTGGGGTCAAGATGGATGCCATGCAGCAGATCCTCTGTCATTACAGTCTAATGAACTGCATTATAAAATACGTTCTCATTATGTTGCAGTGTAGTTATGTTTATTGAAACAGTGCTGTTATGGAAGTGTCTATCCTCATACCCTCGATGCCTCGCCCCTGTTACTGGAGTGTGCTGTGAGGTGCCCGTATGTCTTCTCAGCTCCAT
>JANHFX010007441.1:0-19742 GCA_027560015.1 Chloroceryle amazona
AAGGATGATCAGGGGGCTGGAGCACCTCTCCTATGAGGACAGGCTGAGGGAGCTGGGATTGTTCAGCCTGGAGAAGAAAAGGCTCTGGGGAGACCTAACAGCCACCTTCCAGTACCTGAAGGAGCTGACAAAAAGCCTGGAGAGGGCCTGTTTGCAAAGGGCTGGAGTGAAAGGACGAGGGGCAATGGTTTTAAATTAGGAAGGAGTGGATTTAGACTGGATGTAAGGAAGAAGTGCTTTACCATGAGGGTGGTGGAGCACTGGAAGGGGTTGCCCAGGGTGGTGGTTGAGGCCCCATCCCTGGAGACATTCAAGGTGGGGCTGACAGAGCTCTGAGCAGCCTACTGTAGTTGAGAATGTCCCTGCTTTCAGCAGGGGGTTGGACCAGATGACCTGCAGAGATCCCTTCCGATCCAGACATTTCTGTGATTCTGTGATTCCTGTGATAATCCAGAATCCAATTTAAAATGTGTTACATTGTTTAATGATGAAGTCATTTTGTTGGTAAGGTTCTTATCCAGGTCATCCAAGCAGCAGTACTATTTCATGTGTAACAGTGTTGTTCTTGTAATCAGAGTGGTTTAAGAGAATAAGTGAGATGGAGTTTGTAGGGAGAGGCAGTATCTTTTCTTGGAGTAACTGATGTCACTTGTCTGTGCCCCGACAGCTTGACTGTTCTTTCCTTGCAAATTCAGTTGATCTAATATTACCTACAAACTCTGCCTTGATCTTATCCACACCCAGAGGTCAGGGGTATCACGTGTGTGTGCACATGTACACCTGTCACAAACTGGCAAAATGAAAAAATATTAACAAAAATTAATTAAATTCTTAAGCATTTAACCCAGAAGCATAATTTTCAATTACTTCACAATTTTTTGCCATAAAAATCTTTCCAGAATAGTGGCAGGTGTGATAGTTGAAGTTCTTCCTCATTGGCGATTCTCCATGGAATCTTCAGAAACGCTGCTGCTTCACAGTTCTTCTGTGAAAATGGCCTTAGAAAATGGCTGAGGTGCAGCACATGTACGGAGCTCCTCTTTGGACTGATAGAGCTCAGCTTGCACAGCCATACTACTCTGCACTGTCTAGTTGGTTTGCTATGTAACTGACTTTACTGGAATCTTTAGGTGGCACTTGCAGGAAAAAAAAATAATCTTTCAATTTGTCCTTTTTATTGAGTGCTTAAATTTCAGCAATTTGTTAGTCTTCTGCTTCTAAAGCCTTCGATAGCTCTTTAGTACTGATTTACACCTGACCCTAATGTGGGGGAATGCATGACTTAGTGTATTATGTCCATGTGAATCTCATACATTCAGCTCTAATTGGTTCTAAGAGGTTCTTGAGTTCTGGACTGGTGATAAATCTCTGTCCCACAGTGCGCTGATAGAAGATGACCTGATACCTTTAGGACTGCACTGATGGGTTGCCATTGCCTGAAGTTGTTTACAGCCAGCAGAAACTGGAGCACAGGGCTGAGGAGTGCTACTCCCAAATCCACTTCAAGGCCATGGAAAATCCTCATGATATTTTGGGTTCTTAACTTAATATGGATTTCCTCATATGTAGTCATTATTCTGGTCTAAGACTTTACAGCACTTTGCACCTTCTGAAGAAAAAAAATATATAGACATTTACCAAATCATCAAATGTAGCTTAAAAACAGATAAAAGTCTAGTGATAAGGTCTTGTAGATTTCTCTAAATTACTTCAATATTTTTACGGCTCTTGGCCTAAGTTACCACCTCATCATCTTTCATGGTCGTAATATTTTTATCTTGCCTGGGCTGGCTTAGGAGAGAACACTTTTTTGTATACTTTTAATAGGAATGCTTTTTTAGTTTTTGTTAAAAAAAAATAAATTGTGAGAGATAGATAGTATAGTTAATTTTAGTCTAACATACATCTACTTTCTGAAGTGAATATAGGTCTTTGATATCATTGTGTTCGTTCCCCTCAGACTATCAGGCAGTTTGTCTCAGGTTTTTTGCAGTGTTCTTTTTCATAAAAGTAACACAGCTAAATGTCTTACATGATTTATAGAAAATTATGCATGTAATTTGCAACTTTTTAATAAGAGCTTGTACATGATTAAGAATGTCTTAATCCGATAATATACCATTTAATTTTGTGTTTCCTTCTTAGTGATTTTTTTCTTTAAAATAGTTTTATAACAATTATGTAAAGATTATAAAATAGAGGAAGGTTAGGGAACACCAGATGTGCAAATATTTTTTAAAACAATGCAGTTGACAGTAAAAAGACTGACAAAAAGTGAGGAAAACCAAAGAAACGAGTCAGTGTAAAGCCTGTTTCCTGAGGGTGATGGTGCCCAGCGGCCTCCCCACCTGGGGCAGGCCATGGCCGAGCCCCTCAGCCAGGCTGCTGGTGCCTCTGGGAGAACGTGTGGGAGAAAGGGCAAAGCCCTGCCCAGGCCACCAGCAGGCAAGGGACAGAGCCAGCCCCAGATGAGGGCAGAGATTCCCCCTCAGCACGCTGGAAGGTGGCGGTGTTGAAGGTCTGTCCTGAAGGGCGGCAGCCCAAGTGAAGGACTTGTGGCGTCAGAGGAAAAGTGTGAGCAGGAAGGAGCAGCGGAGGGGAGCTGTTACAGGCTGACCACAGCCCATCCTTCTGCACTGCTCGGGATAGGAGCCTTCAGAGGTATTTAGGATTCTGACTTCTGTGGAAATCAATGGAGTTTGACATCTAATTGGTCCCAGGCTCTCTAACTACTTCTGACAATCTGGTTTGGAGATAGATTTTATGCTGAAGTTTCTGAAGTTCTTACTGCTCCTAAACCAGTGTTACAGAATATTATATCATATTTCTGTCAAAAGATGAAGAAAGTCTGCTCGCAACTTCAGGGTAGGTTGGCTGGTGTTTGTTTTTGTGGTTGCAGTCGAATTATATTCGTTCTGACTTTATGAACAGAGAAAGGTTTTACTGGGTAATCAGTTTTGGGGAAGAAGGGCAATTTTGAGAAGCATGTTCTGAAGCTTTAAATATGATGTGGAGGAGGAGAGCACAGTTAAGGAATTCCCTCAGGCACCTTGGTGTCTGCAAGTTAGCAGGTGAGTGCACCAGCTGGGGAGAGGTAGAGAAGAGAAAGCTACAGGAAGTAATTCTTAAACTCTGTTTGTAGTTTGGTTTTCTATTGGAAAAATAACACTGATGTTTCTTGGCAACGAGTTTTACAGTTCCCGATGAATAAACATGCTCCCACTGTTCCCTGCCTCTCCCTCAGGTTTACTTGTGGACAAAAAGATCCCTCATATACCTACAGGGATGAGGCCAACCTCATCCAAGCCTTGCCTGAAAGGTGGCACAAAGCCAGCCCTGGCCCAGGCACTGGCTGGCCCTGCCTCACCTGGCATTCCTTGCCATCGGGTTATTCTTAAAACATAGAACAGTCTTCTTCTCTAGGAGTACCACAGCACATCTCGCCATTAGCTGTTGGAGGAAAGCCAGCCAGAACTACACAATGTGTCACGCATAGTTTGCCTTCTCTATGATCTATCAGCAGCTTTTAAAACCAGCTCACATCAGAGAGTTTAGCTGTGGAGGTCTTCCTGAAGCCCATATTTCACTGGGAAGAGGAGCTCTCATTGCGCCGTGATGGTGATGGCTTTGTCAAAGGAAATGTATGCAGAAAGTGGTGCCAAAGATCTACCTTGTAGGTAGTGGGAAAGCAAAACCAGTGTAAGAGAAATCTGTCGGGATGTTACTGTTATTAGACAGGCGGACAAATGAGTGGATAGGTCCTGCTTGTTTTCTTACTAAAAAAAAAAATAAAAATTAAAATAGTTCTCATCAGTGTTATCAGCTTAGCCTCAAAATGACTTTCCTCCCCATTATTGCTTATAAACAAACCTTTATCACAGATAGCTAGCCTGCTGAATTAAGACGCTGTATTAAACAGTATATTGCTTCTGTCAGGGCCGATCGGCTGTTTGTGCAGATAATAATGCCAACTGCAACAACAACAATCAGCTAGTGTAAATTAACTTAACTGTGTGAAATAATGCCTCCTATATCAGATTAGCTTGCTGAATGACTTTATCCTTAAATTAAAGCTTGCTGGGGCGTAATAGTAAATCATTTAAATGGTGCTGGGCTTTTCAGGTAATGTCTTCATATATTACTGTAATTTCAATTCGCCAAGGCATGCAGATGGCTGTAGTCTCTCGTTCCTTGTCTCCAAAGCCTCTCCCGTGCTGCCATTTTGTAATTACCGTGCAGGCACACTGCCTGCTGCTGCTAGATTTCCCATGGTGCACCAGCAGCCAAGGCAATGTATTTTAAAATTATTATTCTTGTGTGGCCCTCATAACATAAATGTAAATCTTTTATGCTAACACTGTCAGGGGTTTAGCACTAGGGCTCCAAGGTGCTCTGATGTAGAAATCACCAGCAATCCATCAACCAAATATCATTTGGGATCTGGCAAATGACTTGTATTTTGGGAGGACTGTAAGCAGAGCATTATTGTAAGGTTAGAGTGTGATTTTGTTACTAGGTGCTTGGAGGCCTTGAAGGTGTTCTTTATTTATTTATTCTGCCATTGTACATGGGTGCTTAAATAAGAAATTCTGACCCAGCTCGAATGCCCGGCGTATGACTTGATGAAAGCTTACTGTACTTAATATGCCGAAGATAACATCTGAGCAAATAACAGCCTCCAAATTAAAAGCCTTAAAATATATCAACAAGACCAGACTAAGATAGATAGCTGTTATAAAAGCAATATAGAGAAAGAAATTCTCCTGGGTCTGTGCTGTGAGAAAGAATGGGATTATTTAGTCCTTCATACTCACGTGAAAAGCTTCAATGATTGCTTGGTATTAAAAATTCAGGTTTTATTGCCTACTGTTTCATAATTTTTTTAATTTGCATTTTATAAAAGGGCAACAAAATCAAATGGTTTGAGAAAGCCTCGCGATCGCTGTTAGCTCTGTGTGCAAGATAATCCTGGCCACCAGGAATGCCGTGTATGTTAGAGCTCTTCCTCAGCTGAAGGTGGCATCGCCAAGTGCCGCTTCTGGAGCACAGTTTTGGGACAAATGGCCATGATGGTGCACCCATAATATATTTATGCAGTTGAGGGGAGAATGAAATTAATGTAAGGAAATTTACCTTGAAGGTAAATAGCTGGGGAGCAGCATTGTGTCTGTGCAACTACAGGGCTGCTTCGTCTGGGTCAGTGTTAACTCAGGTGAATGCTGCACGGCTCTGCACTTCCTGTTTTTACTAGCAGCTTGAGTTGCTAGCATGTCCACTGCTGGGTGATGTATCCCACCCAGATTTCTGTTTTCAAAGCAGGGGATTCGGGCGCCCCTGTTTTCCATTTCTGTTTGTGGCAGGGCTCAAGAAAAGAACCCGTGTACAGAAAACCTGCAAGCCTTCGGGTGTCACGTAGACACAGGCACTTTTGGAAGCAGAGGCCAGGCTGCCCAGCTCTTGAGGTTTCTCTATGGCATTGTGCATAAATCAGTCCAAGATTTTTCTGATGCTGTTAGCCTTGGTTGGGTCTGCGTACAAGTAAAGATTTAAGAGCATCACTTCTCTTGCAGGCAGCAATAAAATTCAGCTGTTTCCATTTCTTCCACCTGAGCACTTCTGAACCTGTGCACTACGTTTTGCTTCTCCCATGGTAGTTGTAACCCCCTTGCAAATTGCAGGTCAAAGTACATTAGTCTCTTTACACAATGCACAGGTAGAGAAAACAATCCCAACATTTGTAAGCAATTGTGGCATCTTGTAGCTCTGCAATTCCCAGGAAAGAAGAGAAAAGTGCCAGGTCAATTGCCTCTTGTCTTTTGGCTTCTTTCCAAAATTTGCGCCTCTCGTCTTTTGGCAACCAGCCAAATCTGCTTGGAGGATGCAGAACGGCATTTTTGAGGACTGGGCGCTCACACTGCCTCAAAGTGGCATTCCTTCAGTTTTACTGATGCCGTGTGTGCAGCCTGATCCTCATGGGCAGATCTTTCCTCTCCCAGATGGACAGTCAAGACAGCAGACTGTTTAGAAGGTCCTGCTGAGCCCAGTCTTTTTCTCTCCCTGTGCCAGAACATTTTAAACTTGCAGCTGCGTAAAGCAGTGGGCAGTGCTAAGTAGGGGATGTCTTTAAAAAGAGATGTGAACAGTCAAATCTTCTCAGCATTCATCTCTGTCCCAAAAATGATGGATGGAGATAGCATCTTTTTCTTACAGGCTACAAGGAGTAGCAGAAGTCTCTGTTACAGATGACAACTCTCTTGAGTCTGGTGTTTTAAGGATTTGGAAAGTTAATTGTTAACTATAACAATGTGCTTCTACTAAAAACTTTTAAAACTGAAGAGCAGAGAGGTATGGCATAAAGGAAAAATATCAGAAGTCTCACCATCCTTGCCGTGCTTTCTTTAATATCACAGTAGCCACTACTGGTTTTCATTCTGTTTCCTTCATGTCCTCTAGTGACTTCATGTCTACCCTTGTTTAATGTGAAAATTGGGTTGGTTTCTTTTTCCTCTGCATATTTCAACAACTCTGCCCTTTCTCTTCTGGAGATGGGCAGCATAACAATAATACATTATTCTGATTCTACTTCTTAGTATTTTTACTAAAAGTGTGCATATTCAAAGTGTTAAATACCAACATTATCAAGATATTTATGATACTGATATGTGGTCCCACGCTGTTTCTGTGTCCCAGGGATGGACTATTGCTTTTCACACAGCATCATAGCTCCAGTAATAGGAATGGTGAAGTCTGAAGCCAGCTGAAGTATCTCCTTCAACTCAGACCGGTGCCACTTCTTTTATGTGGCAAAAGGCTGTATCAGAAGAGAGACACGCTGCACTTGGGGTCTCTAGCTTGTGAAGGAAAGGAGTAAAACAAGGTTCTGCACTGGAAGGCTTTTCCATAGAGTGAGGAGAACAAAACATCAACAGTGCTGACTGGCTCACTTGGGTTCTGTGGTGGAGCTGGCTGGAAGCAGCTGTGTCCTGCACGGGCAGCTCCAGCCATTTCCTCACAGAGGCCCCTGCTGCCAACTGCTTCACAGGACACCCTGCACCCCAGACCTTCACAGCAGAACGATGTGGCTCATGCTATGCATTGGTGCTACTTCTCCAGATGAGAGACTTAAGAATTTATTTATAGAAAGCAATAGACTGTATTGAATACAAATGGCAATATTGAACTGACCCGAGACCGGTCGCTCTGTCTCGAGGCAGAGTCTAACAAACTCGGCCTGAAATGCTACGTGTGGCACATCAAAGGGGATATGTCAGTGTTGTCTATGGCAGGAAGCAGTAAGGTTCATTTGCATGATATTCCTTGCAACACAATTAGCTGAACTGAACATCAGACAGCATCAAGCTGTACTCTTAAGTATGTTAGTCCCGTACAGCCACTGATTGCCCTTTGACAGCTGGGAAGCAGCTCTTTCCTGGTTACCTTGCCGCAGCAAATACTGGCAAGGCTAGCACACCTTCCAGGATACACGAGAATGCACTTCACCTTCCATTAGCTGTTCCTGAATAACTTGAAAAAGGAAAATTTACGTGTTTTAATCGAGACTAGAGTAATATGTAATGCAGCAAAAGAACAATAATAACTCCTGTTATGTTAACAGTTGTAGATGGAAGTAAATACACAGCAATATTAGAGATTAAAAAATGCACACACCAAAAACTATTACATAAAGCGTGTGGGATGTGCTGCCTGACTGTGTAACTGTTTTCTCATTGCCATGATCCTGTCATTTTTAACTGGGGTTTGAAGCCAGAGGTCTTTCTGGAGAACACAATGGAACACTGAGGAGCTGCATCGAGAAAGCTTTCTGAACTTCTTGCTTCAGAGGCACTACTCAGGTGGGGTCATTGAATATTAATTCTGCTTTTCTTCTTTCATCAGCTCTAGCCGAGTACACTGTACCGTTCACTGTAATTTAACCATAGCTAATTAGAGCTGGGAAAATGGGAGTTTTGCCATTGTTTTCAGTGGAGCCAGGATTTCTCCCAACCTGTTTTTCAGAAGAGATCTAATACTCCCTCAGTGGATTTAAGTTTTTGATAATGATAATGACATAGCTGTATGATATCTCCTGGGGAAGAAGACTGCTAATTGTCAGCCACGACAAAAATGTGATTACTCTTTAATTGTGTTCTTAGGTATTTCCTGTTAATCACTTAAGCACAAGAACTTTGCTCTGAAATATTTAGGTTCCTTATGCTGGAAGACCATAATAAAGCAATTAATTTGGGATAATTGTTTTGTCATAGCACCAAGAACCACCTAAGACTCAATCTTCACAAGGCTCGTACCCATAAATTTGGTAAAACTGGTGCTAGTAGATATTCACCATAATCAGGTGGGACTGCAAGTGCTTTTTAGACCTTGATATTTTCATAGTTCTGGTGTTGGAATGGTTTTTGATATATAGTGAGTTTATTGACTGACTGGCAGGGATCTGACTTTGCTGTAGGATTTCACCCTGATAGTACTTTTTAATATCAAAAGTTACCTAAACTTTTTAGTCCAGATTGGGATATAGAAGTAGGGTCAGCTTTAGATCATTCTCAGATTGCTTTTGAGAACTTCCCGTATAATGTAAATGTTACATTTGTAGGCCTGTTTCACGCAGTTAGTTTTTTTTTGATAAAATGCTGGGTTTTACACCTCTCTTTCTCTGCTGCTAGAGCCCATGGCACTTCCTCTTGTGTTATGTCTTGCCATTTCCAGTCTTGCCATCATCTTACCTTGGACACCTTAATTGTTCAGCAGTCATTTTCTCTGGGAAGTCAAAGGGCACGCTGAAACACCCATGCAAAAGTTTCTAGTGCTGCCTTTTCAAATTCAGATTGTTGCAAACTGCACTAAAATCAGATGACAGAAGTTGTAATATATCTTTTGTGAAATCAGGAAAGAATCCGTATATCTTTCCTTTTCAAACCTAAAGGTAGGAACATTTTCATCTCTTTTTGTTTCTAATCTATCTGCTGTATATGTAATGGAAAACTGGACTCTGTTCTATGTCTGTGGTTTTAAAAAAAAATATTAAATATCAAAATATCACTGCATCAAATAAAATCTCCTTAATTCCAGCTACTTAAGCTGGCAGGGCATGATACATCTGTGATAAAATTTGATAATGTAATCTGTAAGAAAAGTTAGAGTGCTTGAAGAATAATGACAGGCTAAAAAAGTAATATCTTGAAAAGTTGTGTTAAATGGGAATTATGATAAAAGGAAAGTTTCAGTACTGAAAATTAGCTTTCTCTTCTCGAATTTCCAGGGATCTGAATGAAGGAAATGCTAATACTATTCTGTAATTGAATATCATAGTAGGCTTTGGTTTGTACCCAAAAGATTATTTGTTTTGAATCTAGGCAGGGTGCACTGAAGAACATTCCCTGCTGACTTTTCAGTGTGGGCTGACTGATCTTGTCTCCTTTGCTGTTAATCAATATTGTACTGTCCTGATGCGAGTGAAGGTAATTCAGGATTTCCATGCTGGAAAGAAGAGTCTGATCCTCCATATTCATGTGTAGTTTACTTAATCTTTTGCTCATAAATTTAAAACATTTTCTTTCCTGTAAAAAATAGTTGTAGCTTCTTTCACCCTTTCCTGATGATTATTTACCATCCTCTCTACAGCTTTAACCTGAACAAAACAGAGGAGGGGAGAATCCTGTTGAAGCGTGTGTGTGTGATTTATTTACATCACTGATTGCTAGGGAAATAGATGGAGCAGTTAATGGGAGAACACCTGCCATTGGGTATTCATATGTCCTTAGTAGGCCTTCAGAATCCTAAAAGGATTTTGTTATCATTAGCTAATTGAAAATGAGTTCAAAAGAAGAAATAATGGCTATCATTTTTCCTAGCACTAAACCTTGGATTCCCTCCCCGGTCATTGTTTCTAATTGTAGCCTCCTCTGCTGATTGCATTTACCTTCTTATTCATAAGATCTGCTGGAAACACTTTTGTATGTAGAGTTAATGGAGAGTAGATCAATTGCAAGTTACTGCAGACCAGTTTTCCATAATCACAGAGATCATATCAGGTCTTTTTTTTTTTTCTTTTAATTAAAAGCCTAGAATTAGTTTAACTTTTAACACACATGCACGCACACACACATTATCCTCCTCCTTCCTCCTCATCAGTAGCATTTTCAATGGCCATGGCTCTGTGGATGCCAGCAGAACTTCTCCATTGACTCCAAAGGGGCCAGAATTTCACTTTTACATTTTATACAGATTTTTAAGATGTAATAATGCGATGCTTTTCTATCTTTTTGTTTGTTTGCTTGAATCTGGGATGGGGACATCTGCTTGTAAACGCTTCTGGGTCATACATGAGTTCCTACTAACCTAGGCAGAGATTTCTGTGGCTGGCAGGAGTAGTTTCTGTTAATGACCAGTTTCGAACATCAATCAAAACTCTGGCATTTTGTAAGGTTGATGTGCAGCCCTTTTTCTTAGCCTCCAACACTATCTTTCTTTCTGAAACTTGGTGATATTTTATGAAACCTATCATATAACCTCAGTTGCTCTGGACATTTTCTTCTAGGTCTGGAATGCAAGAGTCAGCAGCACACCACTATCAATTGTGCTAAAAGATACTGACAAGTCATGTATTACGAGATTTGACCTCTAGCCATGGTATAAGAAGCTTGTGCAATGTGCCTTGAATTTCTGACCCTGAAAAACAAATAAAGAACAGAGATAGTGTTTCTTCAGCTTCACTTCTTATAGGAATGAGCAGGGAATAAGTGCTTTCTGGTTTATTGTGGGCACTGGTGCAACTTTCTTTTTCTCTAAAGTCTAAAAGGTATGTGCCCAGACTATCAAGAAGCAGAGAAGGCTGAACAGTAGAACATGAAAAAAATAAGGCATCTCTATATTCATCTCTAGATGAGTATTAGAAGAATTTTAGGCATCTGAAGAAAAGGAAATAGTCCTTGCTTCAACTTCAGGGTAAGCTTGTGACAATGACAGTGTGTTATAAAATGATTTAGTTACTAACATTAAGATAATTTTTTATCATCCTATATATGGGGTAGTCTCTCAGAGACAATATATGCTGAGAAAGCCTGTTGCTGTTGTCTGTTCAGAATATTGGGTTTGAAACCATCCCAAACCAGCGCATACTGTAACTGGAGAAATACAAAAGAGTGACTATTGTTGCATAGCATGGGTTATCTCATGTGAGAGATGGTTCTGATAATAATTTTGTGAGCAATGATTCTTTGAGGTTCAGGACATGCTTATCTGGCCATGTGATTTCCTTCAGTAAGAGAATGAGGGGGGCACTTGCTACAGACTCTGACTTGTATTTGATGCATAGAAAGTACAGACTGTACTAGACTATGTAGAAAGAAGGACCTGAGGATTCTTCAGAAAATAGTGCTGAAGAATAACTGCACTTGGTTGCACTTCATCTATGTGAGATGTGGGAGAATGTCAGACGCTTGTTGGTACAGCTCTTACTATCTATAGTCAATAATTAGCATGTGAGAGAGTGCAGAAGAGTTACTGGTCTCCCTGGGTGCATCTCTCCCAGAGTGCTAAGCTAGAGAGAGGGCATCCTGCTTTACCCGTGTGCTTCTGACTTTAGCTCAAATTGTTGCTCGAGCATGGCTTTTGTATTCTCAGAGATGATCAGAAAACAAGTGCCGACATGGGAGACAGCCAAGGTTTTATGTTTCTTGTGTGTTCCATGGGAGCATGGTTTCAAACTGATCCTCACGAGGAAGTGTAGTGCTCCCTTAGCAATCACTTCTCCTTCCTTTTGGTTTGTTTTTGGGTATGGTTGGTTGGTTGGTTGGTTGTTTTTTTAGATTTCTCAACTTGATCATCTGAAACAAAATGAAATTACTGCGATATGCTAAACTGAAGAGACAGAGCAGACTTCTTAGAGGAAAGTACTGTACTCTCTTACCTTCAGAAAAAAGTGGTTTTATAATCTCTTTATATAAAACCTCACTATAAGATATGGCTTCTTAGTGTAGCTGGTAAACAGCCTGCCTTTTAGTCAAGCACATCTTTAAAAATATGATGCATCACCTTACAAAAACAGTTGAAGATTTTTCCACAAAAATCCATATCTTGTCCCATAAATAAGAATGTTAAATGATGAGAGCTTCCTACATTATACACATCCCTGGATGTGATGTCCTTCTTGGTGAATTTTTGTTAGGAAACAAAATACAATTTTTATTGAGATCAATAAAAGATTAAGGTGACAAAGTGATTTATTGGCTGTACTGAACACTCATTTTTTCCCCAACAACAACACAACCAACCAAGAAAAAAAAAAAAAGGATGCCATGAAGTGTTTTGTATTTAGCTTTGTTTTTACCTTGGGTCCTTGGAAAACTTGGAAAACAGAGCTAAGTCATCCATCAAATCTTAAAATAGTGCTTAAAATGAGTAACTGCTGCTCTGGCCCTCAGACTACAGCATATGGAGGAACTTACTATATGACCCACTACACACCAAAGTCCATGGAAATACTCCCATTAACTTGAATGAACATAACTCCAGTACTGCAGAATGAAAGCAAGAGAGAAACCAATTTATCAGTGCATGAGAGATGGTGCTCACCATCAAGTCTTTCTTTTGATTACTGCAAGGCTGCAAAGACAGTTTGCCTCCTTCATGTACAATTTGATATGCCTCTGAAGAAAACTTTATTTAAAAGCCCTCAAAGAGGATTGGATTAAATATCCCTGCAAAAAGATCCCCTGAATGCACTTTTTCCCATAGGATCAACATCTCATATTGGTTTCCCCTCGTGTGAATTTAAGTAGGGTCTGTAATGAAGCAGTAGTGAAGTTGTCGTTTCTGACTCCTGCAGCTCCTCCCCAGCACTGGCAGAATTGCTTTCAGTGGCAGATCCCACGTGAATCGGGGTATAGGAAATGAACCCGTCTTCTGCTGTGTTGTTGCTGAGTGTTCCAGATGAGCTATCACCACTGGCGCTCTGAGCTGCTCAGGGCACTGCAGGAGAAGCTTCAGAGGCACTCGAAATTGGTGTAACCTGGCTCTCACTGCAGAAAATCTTTGCGCCGTCTGTTGATTAAGTGGCAAATATCTAAATCTGCTTCTGTCTTGTCTGAGAAGGAAAATATTAGCGGGATTGGTTTGCACCCTCAAAGTTGTTCAAGCCTCACTTCTGTCTGGCCATTCCTTACAGCCTGACCCAAACACCTCCCTGAGGACGCCAGGGTGAATGCGAGCTGTCTTATGCTTCTGCAAATTGCCATTGACTTGAAAATACATGTTCTGCGTGTATGCCAGCAGGTAGACCTTTGTGTACTTGTTACAAGCTCGTGAAGCAAACTAAAATGCAAATTTTAATTATTTACACTGGAAATGTTTGCTTGAAAAGTTGTGTGAAGTGACGTGGTACCAGATATATCCGAATACAGGACTAATCCCATTCCTGTTGCACGAGCTGGAAGGTGTAAAGTTTAGCAGCTTTTCCATAACTTGAACATGACTCCAGTAATCTGTAGCAGTACTTTTCATAACATGAAAACCAATAGTAAAATACATCCAAAACCCTAAAAATGAGATTCCAACTCCAAATATAAGTAAAATTTACCACTTACCTAAAAGCAATGATCCACACCTCACTAAACATGGGTTCAATCAAATACGTAGCATAAAACCTAACCACTTATAACATTTGTGAATGCAGTCATGACTGTGCTCTGCTTTGAATAACAGCTAAAATCTGTATGTGTTTTAATGTGATATATTCTTTATCAATTTCTTATAGCACTGTGGCAACATTTAAATTAAATTTAATGTTAACTGTAATTTTACCATAATTTTTAATATAAAATCCTTTCCATTAGTTGATGGTTTATGCATATTTATTTTAAATACTGTCGCAGTGTCCTTGAAATCGTCGATACCATTGACTGGAAAGGAAAACAGAGGATTTCACAGAATGTTTTGGGGAAGGCATGTTGTAAATGAGAAAGCTCAGACCCATTTTCATCATTGTAGTCTTCTGTATGAGTGTTAGAGAACAGAAGTGCTTCTGCTTAAACCTTTTTGTCTTTTAGCAGTGAGATTCAGCCTGGTGATCCTGCAGCAGTTGATTGTACCATCCATCAGCTGTTCTTGTCTTTTCAAGAGCTTGGCTAGGTTTCTTTTCTTTTCCTGCTGATTATGGGGGTTACAAGCAGCTGTAGAATGTATGTCAGAAGGAGAGAACTATGTCATGTAAGTGTGGCAGAACGAGGTGCTGGGTTCTGCCTAAGGTGTTCTCTACTTTCTGAGGGCTTTTTCAACCTCTACAACCTGACGCAGTAGAATTCAATGAACTTAAAGCAAAAAAAAAAAAAAAAATCTAGTGTTTCAGGTTTTGCCTGATGGTTAATTAGTGCACCTAAACAAAAAGGAACTTTTGTTCACTGCACATACATCAAAATAGGCGATTTGAAGTTTAAGCACCAATTAGGCTCAATCCCTAAAGAAAGTTGGAGAGAGTCCCTTATGTATGGAAAGTATGGCCAACTAAATACCATTGAGAAACGCCTGGAGAAAGGGGAATCAGTTCAACACACAGATGGCCCACTTCTAAGAGCAAAATAGTGTGTTGGCATCAGATTTTTTCAATCTGTAGTAAAAAAATACTGTCTGTGGAAAGTACTTGTTACATGCTTCTTATTCTCATCGGAATATAGAGAGACTGGGTTTTGATCAAGTTTGGTAATTCCTGAGACTTCAGAGTTGAAGCAGCCGTCTGTATGGTGCTATAAATGAAGAACTGACTTTTCAGCATGCATGTTTATCCAGCTCTGTATGTGAAAAGTGTAGTATGTCTTGGAACGAGACAAAATATGACGTCGCTTTTGACCATTCTGCATATTTGGAATGAGCTAGTTCATGTCTACTCGTATGTAGACTAGAAAACCTTGCATCGACACCGACCTTTGGGCTTTTTGGAGTGATCCTGCTCCTTGTGAGTCACCGAGTCCAGTTACAGTAGGTGACAAAGTGTGCACCTTCAGTACAAAGCTCACTGAAGCTTTTTTGCAACAGAGGTGAAAGGAGGTGGGGTAGAACAGGTCAGTCAAGCCCGGTTATTAGTCTGATGTTCTGGAGACCAGCTTCTGCAGTTAATTTTCCTGCAGAAGACTGACTGTTGGTTAGGTCATTTACATCTCTGAGACAGACTCTCATTCTCCCACATTAAAGGAGATAGTAGCCTTGCTTAACTTCACAGATATGGGTTTTGAAGCTAAATGAAGCTCAAAATTCAATTTTTAAAATTCTATTTTAGCCTAGATGACTGGTAGAATGATGAAATAAATATGTTTATCATAATTATTGACAAATGTATGTCTTTCCCCTGAGATAACTGTATGCAGTTGACTTAGCTGCGCATGTAAAAATGCGGGAAGGCAAGCTCGTGCCAATGCACATCACTTCTTTGTTAGGCACATTAGCCTGGCCGAGAAACCCTGTAAAGCATGCTTATAAAACAGATTTTCATGTCTTAAAGCCATCCTGGAGCACAAGCAGGTAAGGTTCTATCTTCTCTCAAAATATCAGGTAGGTCCTTAGCACAGCTTTGTGATACGGGCTGTGCTTCCCCTGCATCACCCTTCACAGGGTCTTCACCTTTCCATTCAGTAGAGGTAGTAGCTGCTAGTCTAAAATGTGCCATTTTTTAAAATCCATCTGCACATCTTCCTGCTGAGATAAACACTTTCTTCTCCATCTTCTCCTCCTTACTGCAGAGAGAAAGGCACATTAACATCATTTTCTCTTTATGCATCCTATGCATGTTAATGAACATGTGTTCTATATTTTGTTTGTTCATTTTGTGATACTTTCCAATGGGACAGTAATCAAAAGTGTGTGTAGCAAACTGTTACTGACAGCACATGAATTGAAAAGTCTTTGCCCATAGGTGGTCAAATGATTTTGTGTGTCATTTTGGAAAGAGCAAGAATAACTCCAGTGTTTTGAGGAGCCACTCTGATTCGCACAGAATTATTCATAGCAAACATGTGCAGATGCACAGCTCTTCTCTGTAGATATCTTAAAACCTATTGGGTTTTAATCATTTGAAACTACATCCTCCTTAAAACAAGATTCAAGGGAAGTCACAGGTGGCTTGTTCATCCAGCTGTATTTTATTGGAGGAGAGTAATAAATAATTTCTGTTTAAGGCAGATAAGATGTTCAATATAGCACTACAGTTAGTAACTGAAAGTTAAAGCAAATGTTGGTCTGTGTCACCAGGATTGCAGAAAACAATGACTTGTGCGTTCATTCTTTTTACTGATACCATACAACCAGCAGGGAGCTCTTATTTAGAGAACTGGTTAGTGTCTGTTGTGCTGGGTACAACGAAATCCGGGGTGCTTGTATTAATGCAGCTCATGGAATGAGTCTGATGCCTAGAAATCTGAAGGCAGAGAGGAAAAGAGCAATGTAGGGGGTTTGGTGTTGTGGGCTTTTTTTGTTTTAGAATCAGGATACTCCTGCTTTGCATGTATTATTTGGCTTGGTTGAAGAGCACTAGTGGAGAACTGAGGATGGAAGTCACTGCCCTAACAGAGCTGGGGTTTGCGTGGGAAGTGAAGCTGGAGTTGCTCATGGTCTCAGTGTATATGTATTAATTACTCGAATTTGCATAAAAGTAACACAATTTAACTAAGTCCAGTAAAAAAACCAACCCAAACCTGTAAGCCAAAATGGCTGTCGGTATCAAAGATCCATCCACTTATCCTCTCCCTCTGCTCCTTTCTTCCCATATAAAATTCTACCAACTTCTCCTTGGGGAAGGGAGCTGCCATCGTAAAAAGATCAGCTAAAGAGAGGAGAATAATAATGTCAGCATTAGCAAGAAGCTCTGCGTAATACCACTGCTTCTGCCACGGTTCCTCTGTCCTCCCCTGAAGCAAGATGCAATATATCTCTTAGTTTGAATATTTCATTTCCAGGGGTACAACTGCTTTGCTTTCATGTTGTATTCAGCGTTACCTATTTATAACACTTTTCCAAACCGATTTTCCAGCTTCTTGATATGGTACAAGAGAAACAGAAGCTATGTATCAGTCTAATGATAAAAGGCATGAGGAAAGGGGGAAAGTAATAATTGGTTGCAAATCAATTTGTGAACCTCGAGCAAAAATAAAAGTGGAAGAAAGAAGGAAGAGAGTTTTATAACCTCAGCAAATAGCAGAAATTACAATGTGCTGTGTACGTTTGGGTTGTACTTTTATACAGAGTTAATGGATAAGGATATTTATCTGATGGTGTTTGCTCTACACATAAACTCTTCTGATTTAGATGATAGATAGAAACCATTTATATAGATAAACACAGTAGGGGTCTAAACACAGATCCCTGTGGAACACCAGATGTGAGTAAATGAACATTTGATTTTCCTCTTGTCTGCGTCTGACAACCTGATGGATAAGAAACCATCTCCTGAATTCCCTTAAAACCTGATAGCACTAATGCAGATAATAACATAGAGTGAGATATGGTATTTATTAAATCTGCTCTCTAAATATTAATACGACAGCAGCTGTGATCTTTCTACTCTTTAACTGTACTCTTTAAGCACTGTGTCACTTGCTAACAAAGATAAATGCACAGGACTGGTGTAGAGGGTTTAGGACCACAGGGGTATTCAAATACTTAAGATTCATGCCATTTAGAAATTAATATTCTACATCACAATTGATTAAATAAAAGGAGTGTGAGAAATTTACAAAATTGCTTTTAAAATGGAAACAGATTGTGTGAATGGAATAAAAAGCAGCTATGTTAATTCTTTTTAGGCTGTTGTCCCAGGTGGATCTAATGCTAACCACTGAAAAGTGTATTAGCAGAAAGGAGCTTTAGTATTTCATAAGTTAGAAATAAAATTTCTGAAGTGTCAGCAGTTTTAGATCCATTTTTCTCTCCTTCACCATTTCCTCCATATCTCTGAGACAAAAGTCTTAGAGAGGAAGAGGCCACCAGAGGCCAGATGATTTTATTCACTATGTCATGTCTTTTCCAGAGTTAACTGCCAAATGCACTTGTAGTTCAAGCATTCTCGGGTGCTGGGGGGTGACTTCCAGTGCTATAACTTCTTACCTAAAGCTAAACTTGTCAACTGCCTCTTCCCAGAAAAGCCCATAAGCCCAGCACCTCTCCCAGGTCACATGTGCTTCTTATTTATTAGCCCAGTTTGATTGACTTTGACTGAACTGGGCTTTATATTTATCAGTGAAAGCGTGGCGAGGATCAGTGCCAACTTTCGCGCCGGCAATAATTCTACTTTCTTTTTTATAGCATCGCTCCCAGTCCAAGGGAATGGGGAAAACCGAAACCAGT
This sequence comes from Chloroceryle amazona, assembly GCA_027560015.1. Classification (NCBI taxonomy): domain Eukaryota; kingdom Metazoa; phylum Chordata; class Aves; order Coraciiformes; family Cerylidae; genus Chloroceryle; species Chloroceryle amazona. The sequence continues at coordinate 18,346 of JANHFX010007441.1, forward strand.
GTCACCCGGTCTCCGAGGGCAGCCTGCAATCTGCTGCATTAAGCAGTCGGTTGCTTTGTATCTCTAGGGGAGAGTTACGGTGTCCAAACCCAGACAGTGGAGCTGTGTCCACATTTGTCTGGAGTTTGAAGAGCTGATCAAGTGTAGCCTGCCTTGCCTCCAGGAAGGGCGTGAGGTGGTATTTAGCATCAGTATTGAGCCAACTCTTTGAGTCCCACTTTAGGTGCTCTCATTTAGTGTGTTCAGTTGTATACAGTGGAAGAGGAGACCCCATTTGTGTCATATCAACTTCTCTGGAAAGAAACAGTCCATGGAAAAAAGCCCCACTTCTTCACACCAAGACTGAATTGCTGAGGTGACAGGTTTAAGAGGGAGAGGCTTCTCAGAGACACTTTTGCTAGATTTATTAAGGATCTTTTCAACCCAGCTTTGTCCAGTGAACTGTCCCAGTTTGACCTGTTACACTTGTGGGTACTTGTTAACCTTTTCAGTCAGAGGTTTCTGACAGTGCAGTGTTTGTGGGTATTGCAGGTGGGCTAGAGCTAGTTTCTACTCTGTGGCATCATTGCGTCGCCCTGGATGGGATAGAGCAGCTTTATAGGCTCTTCTGCACCAAGTCTGTTAGTTCCAACTTGAATATGTTGATTAGGGATTTCATACTGGATTCAATAAACACAGTAGCAGGTACTTAGAATAATTCTGCTCTTAGGAATGAAAAGCTTATTGGCTTTGAAGAAAATAACCCACGCACAATTTGTACCACTCCAGTGATCAGAAACTGGACCATGGATAATTGAGATGGTATGAAACACCTATGGCCTCCTGCTCACAATTTTTGGATCCATTAATTCCTACAGCGTTTTGTGCCTACCTACAGGAGGATGTTACAACAGTGTAGTTCATTATAAACAATTCTGCCCCATTTACTTTAGAATTTTGTGGTTGTTAATCCGGAAATGTGCAGACTGCACATTTGCAAACAAAGGAGCTTGGGGATGGTGACACTTTTCTGCCATCCACTGTTTCAACACACTGTTAAAGACTAAACTTTTATAGAAAGAAGCACCACATTTTCGCATAGAGTCCTGTATGCTTATACCTGACCCTAAATGTGAAGAAGGTTTTGGCTGGTAGATGGTTTTGGGGGTTGCTTAGGGGTTTTTCTTTTGTATTGCTTTGGGATTTTTTTGAGGATGTGAATCACAAAAGTGGTGTGTTTGATTCCACGATGAAATAGAAGTTTCATGTGGATTATGGGAGTTTGTGGGCGGTATAATTACACTTGATTCTATACAGATTAAAAGTTAAGTGTGTTGGGTTTCAATCAATAAAAATGTTATTCAACATTGTTATTGCTGCTCCCCTTCTGCCTTTTAGAGAGGGGAAGGAAGGAAGGA
>JANHFX010007441.1:19842-55302 GCA_027560015.1 Chloroceryle amazona
TCAATCAATAAAAATGTTATTCAACATTGTTATTGCTGCTCCCCTTCTGCCTTTTAGAGAGGGGAAGGAAGGAAGGAGTGTCATGGTGCTCGTGACAGAAAAAAATCAAACTATCACTGAGCGTTTTTCTTTACCACATGATTCTATTGTGAAATGAGGGGCAAATTTTCACAGATTTAGGATTTTATCTTTTACAGTTTATGCATCTTGAAACTATTCTTCTCATGGCTTCCATTAAATGATACATTTTTACATTTTTCCACTGTTTCCAGCATGCTAATTGATAGGTCAGATGCCTTTCTCCCAGCAGACAACAACCTCTATCCCACTGTTAAGTATCCAGCAGATTTAAGACCATATTTTATGCATGGTATTTTCTTACATCAAATTTTTGTCAAACGTTTTTGGTATATGGTTTATACAAACTTTGTCATCTGGAGCTCTAAACTCCTGTATGGAAACTTAAACCTACTGCTAGCAGCCTCGAGTTTCTTTGTTTCCTTTTATGAATCCCTTACAAATACACCTCAGACATCTAAGAGTAAACCACTTGAAACCCACTGTTACAGATTACAATAGTCTCAACAGATAAAATCGTGTTTAAAAGGTAATTTTTTTTCATCAGATCTGGTAGAGTTATGCTAACCTCATTTTTCAGCCAAACTAGCAACCCAGTATTTGCTAGGAAGGGCAAGTCAGGGTTTTGATGTTAAGACTAAAAGAGGAAATCTTCCTGGAATATTCAAGTCTTATTTTTACCTGCTATTTGATTTCACTTTTTTTTTTTTTTTCACTAGTACCAGTCTAGATAAGAAGTTGCTCATTGGAAATGGTATTCTGAGTGAATAACAATGTCTGTGAATGAAGTGGAGTCGCCATACTTTTTTTTTGTCTGGGTCTGCAAGAATATGATGCAGTCTAATGGGCAGAGAGAGCAGCATTATTCATAGAGATATGTAAAGTACCCTCCTGGGCTATCCATACATTTTTATCCTTCATTATCAAATTGACACTCCTGCATGGGTAGATTCATTCTCTTGCAGGGAATACCACAGGCTATATTTCCATACTTTTTCTCCCTCCATCCAGGCATTCTCTCAGTGCCTTGGTAAATCATCGTATTTAAATCATTAATAGTGAAGAAAGGCATGCTACGTAAGCAATTATATACTGATTAATGCTGAAGTTAAGTCCCTCTCTTCAAAGATATTGCTGACCCTGCTGAGTATCTCCATCATATTCATTTTCTTTGTTCTTTGGTAGAAGCTGTTGGCTTAGCAGTCCAAGCACAAAGGCAGGAGCGTTCTTGGGTTCAAATCCTCATGCACAGCACCGAATAAGAACAGTTGACATTCTCTCTCAAAATCAACACATGGGGACACAAGGGCTGAAAATCTTCAGTAAAGCTTTATCTAGCTGGTAAAATTTCTGTGCATGCCCTTAAAACTCTGATCCTTGTAAACATCATGGCAATTCTAGTGGTACTAGCAGTGACCAGAGCTCTCACAGAGATGGGCCATTAGTGCTGGCAGTATAGCATCAATTCAGCCTGCTGTGAGTAAGTGTAGATGACACGGTGCTTAAAATACAGGCAGCCATAAGTGCTTTTCTCCAGTGACCTCCCTGTGTTACTACTAACATGAGAATCAAACAGGTATTATTGGTTCATATAGCAATGGTTTGAATCACTTCGCTATCCTGGGGTTAGAGTCTGTACAATGCAGGCAGGGAAACAATAGAACAAAATCCTGACTGCTGAAACGAGCTGGGATTCAGGGGAAAGAGTTTATATTTTGGTGTTTTCCTAGTGTAAAAAAAATCATGTATAAAATACAGAACCCCTGGAATTCCCCCCCAGATATCTATGATGGTCAGTTTGTATAAATACAGTGGTAGCATCTCTAAAGTTATTTTACCCACTAAAATCGTGAGCCTCTTCTGCTGCATTGTACTGCTTAAATGCACTGATTTCTCCTTGCTCTCCACGTAAATGTTTAATCACTGACACAAGAAAGTGTGCTCACAATGGGGTCCCTATGCCACTTAAGAATGTAAGTCTGTAGTATTAGGTGGTGCTTTCTGAGGTGGTGCTTTTTGAGGGGCAAATTGCTGGCATTTGTGCTTCCGTGTACCTAGCAGCTAAAACCAAAAGGGAAATACTAATATTGTGCATCTCCTGACAGAAAGAAATATTTGTAGGACATTTGCATTCTAGCATTTTTAGACATTTTCTGTTTCCAAATCAGAAAGAGATATTGAAGTATGTCAACAAGCTCCACCTCCTCTACCCTAGAACCTTTGATTGCTGGTTGGTGTGTCTGGCTTTCATCTGGGGGCAGATGCCTCCCCAGTTATTCAGCAGAATTGAAAACACTCCTTTTAGCACAATCAGGGATATTCATTTTGTCAGACCTGCCAAGGTGAGAAACTATCACTTCACAATTGTTACTCTAGCTGTCTTTTCTGCTATTACTGCTAGAACATTTATTGAATATTAATTTCTGGTTATACTGACATCCTGTGCCAAGGACCTTATTGGGTTGTAGGGTTGAACTGGAAGTTGAGTGTATCTTCAGAGATACTCAGATGCTGTACTGAATGCATTCCAGCAGAAAAGGCTCAATTTCTTTTGCTTTGTGCAATGAATTTTTCTTCTATCACACATACAGCTCTGCATATATTTGACAATAGTCACTCTCTTTCTTTAGAGCTACCTGTTGTAATGTTATTTGTGAAACAAACTTTGCTCTGGAGTTTGAACTTTTTGCTACGATATTTCAGCTGCTGCAGCCTGTGGGTTTTGGCAATGCCTGTAAATACCTGCAAATCTTCTTACCTTTTTTTTCCAATTGAAGTTTTTCAACACGTGACAAAGTCTGGCACAGGGATTCCAGAAATACTGCAGCTATTAGAAGATTTTCTTTTTACATGACTTTAGACCTGAGTAAGAATTTTCAGTCAGTCATCACGAAGCACTTTAAACTCTACTAAGTTTGCATTTCTTGAAAGTACCACTGCTCTACCACCACCTCATCTGCTTCTCCCAGCACCTGTTACCTCTCCATCTCTTACCAGGCTAAGAAAATCTATATTCTATACAAGCTTTACTGTACTAATAATAAATGATGGAGTACCACAGGCAAAATCACTCAAGTACCTCACGGTAGGGCTCCCAGCCACACTCCTTATGCTCCTCCAGAACAGACTTGTATCTTGCCCTGTAGCCACCTAATAGACACTAGCCAGCCAGCCTGATGAGAAAGGTCCTGGCCATGGACCCTGGGGTAAAGGAAAGTCCCTGCTGAGTCCAGCTGACTGTTCCAGGGGTTGGAGGGAGGAGGTTTGCTGTTAGCTCTTACCCCAGTGTAGGCACGTGTGAAAAACAAAGGAGAACACTAATCTTCTGGACGAGCTCAATTAAAGCCAACAGTGAGTAGAAAAGCAAGAGTCTAAAGAGCTTCAGTAGTCTGAGGCTCATGGGTCTGGAATAAATGAAAGAATGAAATATTCAGTTGCTGCAGTAAGACTTCCTGTGAAGAACATTTTATTGCACACAGTGTTTCTCCCTTTCGCGTTCATTTTTTCCATCATCTTTGTTTATTTTCATCTGATGCTTTAGGTCCGTTGTGAAAAGGTCTAGTAAAATAATGTAGCTTAATGTTTGGATATATTTTTCATCGCTCTTTCCCTCCTTCCCTGTCTGTCTCACACACACACGTATTTCAAAAGCATGGATGAGAAGCACAAAACAAGATCACCCACCGGGTGAGGGCTACTGAGCATGCCAAATTTTGAGTTGCCAAGTGGGTAGATGACACTTCTCTTGTTGTTTTTCAGAGAAGGCTGGCTGACTTACAGGAAAACTAAGTCCTTTCAGGCTTGCAATGAAAGGTGAGCAGAAGTTGTGTTAGGAAATTCTGAGGAAGTAAATTCAGGAAACACTGTAGAGATGCAGAAACGCTGTAGACTCTGTTTGACAAGATCTCTTGCTTTCATGGATGGATAGTGTTTAGAAGCGTCTATATATTTCCCTGCTAAATCAAACCTCAAAATGTCTTCTAGGCTGAGACAGAATTTATGTTATCAAAACTGCAGGACCCACTAACTCTAGAGAAAATGGAAAGCAACTCAGTTTTTATTTAGAAATGCAGTGCCGAGTAAAAATAAAACTTAGATTAGTAATGGATGATAGGCATTGAAGCTAAGTTCATACAGCCAGAATCAGAATGGCATGTCACAAGGATAGAAGGAAAAAGCAGAGACGTATAATTTTTAAGAAAGAAATTATTCATCTTAAAACTCTGGGTATTAAACAATGAAAATGACTGTGTGAGTGATGCAGCAGTAGAACCTGACAAACGTTTGGGAGATGCTGTTAGTTTATCTCAGGGTCCTGAAATATAACTTTGTTATTGCCACTGTTTTATTACTTGTGCCCAATAATGTTTTTGATAGGCAGAACATTTCCCAGATCTCCAAGGAGTGGTCCAGACTTCACAGTTTAAAATAGATGAGGAAAATATTCAGGGAACATTAACTTCAAGTGGGACTTTCTGCTCTGATTGACAGAATTCATTACAGAAGGTATGTTAGAGTTTTCATGCTCTTGCACTGCTCAGCTGGACTTTAAGCCTCACTTCTCCAAGTGTGATCCATCTCTGATCCCCTTCTCCCTGTACTGATAATTTTTTTTCCTGGTCTTTATGTGACAACACAGTAATCTAATTTTCATTAGTTTCTTAAACAAAAGCTTACTTGTTCCAAATTCTCTGTTAAATCCCATTCAAAATATAACCTGATCTGGGAACTTACTTATTTCCTCTGCTCTCACTCTGCCTTTGCCTGTTGAGGTTGGAAGCTCCCCAGGGCCTAGTGGGGTCCTTGGTTCTCACCACCCTTACTTACAGATCTAAGCACCACAGGGAATTTAGCCATACCTGCTTAGGAATCACCAACTCTTTAAGGCTGTCAAAGACAACACTCAAAAACCTGATGAAATCAATCACTTGAGGAGGTAACTGTCTTAGCAGTGGCAAAGGGAGTCCTGGAAGTCACAGTGTTTGGACAGGTCTCCCAAGAAAGAAATTTGCCTACTTACCTAATAAGGCATATCCTACAGTTTTCCTGGAGGGCTGGCTACGAATCTTAAGTTGTTCTTTATTTCTTTAAGGGCTTTATTTATAAAGGGAAGAAACAAGAAACCTCCCTGGGCATTTCCAGGTGCAAAGATTCCTGAAATTCGGGAGCATTTCAAAGAAGTCTGAAGCTTATAAATCTTTGCATACATTTGTGGCCCACTGGCAAGTCAATCCTTCCTAAACGGAAGGTCTATTGTTTGGTGTTTATGCATCAGCTGTTCCTACCAGACTGCTCTAAGGTGATGCTCAGAAGAGAAAGCACGCACAAGCTAATGTTAATTTGGAGGTCAGCCTAGGAAATTGTAAAGGTCCTTATTGGACTTAAAAACCTTTGAATCATAGCAAGTGCTAGCAAAAGGTCACTGGTCAAAGATAAAAGAATATCAGGCCATCCAGCAGAGCTACTAACACTTTTTTTGTTATAAGGAGGTTAAAATAAAACCTAGATTTGGTTGTCAGATATTGCTCAATCACTTTTCTTCCCCTTGAATGGTTTCATGCAGATGTTTTCTACCTGCAAGCCACTCCTAAAGATTTACCAGCTACTCAAAAACACCATATAGAGCTTCCTGTGAGCCCATCTCAAACATTTCCCAAAGTCCTGTGCAATAAGCAGTAGAGCAACTTGCCAGTCTGAGTGCCTTATGATTTATGAATAACTCTGGTTTCCATTAAGCTGCAGAAAGGGGATAGTGTGTTTCACCCTGTGCTGAGAACCCCATTTGTTTCCGTTCCTGTCAGCAGTTTGCATAAGTGAATGATTTTATTTCATGTGAGAGAGAAGGCAAACACACAAGTTATCCCAGCAGTGGAAGATTTGTCAAATAAAGCTTTTAATAATGGTGTTATTTGACAGTTTTATAGTGCTTCAACTTTCGAGCAGTTTGAAGGTGGTAGGTTTTCAATAAAAATTAAGTCCTTATCTAGAAGAAACTCAGTCCCTGTTGTTTTAAAAGAACTAGTCTTGGCTGCATTGGAGCACCTTAATCTACTACTGAAAGTAAATCTCAATCCTTTTCTGTATTAATACATCTTGCAATCCATCATCAGTAGGTGTTCTGTGTATTTTTTTGCCCTAGTATATCAAGGTGGCCTGATAAACCACCTTCCTAACCAAACTTGTTGGGTGATCATTATGTTTCTCACAAGAATAAATTATCCAGTGTAGTTCTCTGCAGCTTACTTAAATAGTCCAGCAGTGTTTCCAGTCACTCTTACTTATTTCTTTAATTTGTTTAAGGGGTCCAGTAAGTTATTCAAGTGAGGAGGAAAGGAACAGGGAAGTTGCTGTATTTCACAAGGTCAGAGTCAATCCTATCTGTGTTCATAAATCATTGTACATCATAGGATAACCACGTAGCGGCTGAGAACTTGTTAATAGAAAACCAGTTCTTCATTGAAGAACTTGAACAACTGAAGAAACTCAAGAATTGAAAATTGAATAAAGGAGGGATTTTCAGAAGAATCCAAAGCTGCCTGAAATTCTCTACCAGGTGAAGAAACATAAAATTAAGGGATTATTTTATTTATAGATTGGCTACTTCTGGTATAAAGTTTGGTTGATCTTCATCATCCTGCAGAGAAGTTAGATTTTACTCCAAGCCTTTTGCCAAAACAAATTCTGAGAAAAAGAGGGCTCTATAACCTTGGTTATGCATTTAATTTGCACAATCAGAATAATAAACAATGATATGAGTACAAGTGGCCTCTCTTAGATTGAAATTATCTGCCCAAGCGCACGTATAGAGATATTGTGAGAGCCAAGATTTGATGCAAAGAGATTGTGCCTCCAAATTCTCTTATGAGCTATCCCCACCCTAGTTACACAGGCACAGACTAGCTCCAGTAAGCACAGAGCCCTTTCTCATGCTTAGGAATTCAATTTAGGTCTTGCTATACCAACGGATATTTACAGGGAGAGTGCTCTGCTGGTATATACCTGGCAAAATTCATTGCCATCCTTTGTCTGCATATCAGACAGAACATCTGAATCCCAGCAGTTTCAGCGAAGTTTAGGGATCATTAGGGTGAAGCCTTTCTACTCGATATTCTCATTAGCAATGTTGTTAAATCCAAACACACATATGGTGTATTTTCAAATGCAATGCCACAGGTTTTGTTCCAGAGATCTTACAATCTGGTCCAGTAAACAAAATGAGCAGAAGACGGGAGCTGGAGGGGGGAAGGACAAAAAAAAAAGGAACAAGATTGTTAGCTGATGTGCTGAGGCTCTTTTTACAAGCTTGTGTCTCCCCTGAAAGGGCTTAGAGGAATTTTAATTTTCTTCTTTTCTCTATAACTTGCTATAAAGCTCTTCAAAGAGATTGTTCTGTTTGAAGGCCTTGAAATCTTACAACCTGCTCTAGAAAGAGTTACTAGTTAGGCATGCTCAGTCCCATCAGGCTGCCTCCCCTTCTGCTACTCACTTGGCACCCATGCCTGTGGAGCACCCATGTGGTTAAAAGCAGCCTCTGTTTAATTCCATGGGAAACCCTCTCACTGTTATCTGATGACTTGGATTAGCAAGGGTCAGACTGAGTCCAGCATCCCCTTCCTATTGTCAAACCAGAAGAGAGGGACAAAGACTGGCTTTTATTTACAGATGTCTTGAGGCAGTGCCACCAGAGAAAGTCTTTCCATTCACTTTGTGAAAGCTGGATAGGGGCTTGATCCTGTGCTGTATGTATTGTTTGTTTATTGGATACATAGTCAGCTCAGAGTCTCCCTCACACCTCTTTCTCCCACAGTGCTCAACTCCTCTCTCTCATCACAGAAAGGTCTGACAGGAACTTTCCTGCCTTATCTGTCTCTTTCTCTGTGCTCTCCTTCCCCTCCTTCTCATTCTTTACCTCCCTCTGTCTCTCTCATTCTCTCCCCTGCTGCTCTCAGATGGCTGGCTTTGCTCAAGGTCTGCAGGCTGGCATGGAGTGTGCCTGGAACAATATGTTCCTATTAAATTTACCCTCTCTCATTGTTTCCTGAGATTAAATTGAATTTTACTCTCAAGTTTGTTTGTTGAAATCACATAATAAAAACATCCCTGAATGCAATCACATTTAGTCAAAAAGCTTTCCAGCATTTATAATGATAAAACACTATTTTAAAAAGGCTTTTTCGAGTGTTTTACAGATAAGGATAAGCATCTTTCTTATTTACAATGGAAATTAATCTCTAAAAGTCTCTCTGAGGTCTGAGTTGCTTCCATAGGTCAACTTCAGTGGTTTTCACGCCGCTTTGGCCACTCCAAGATTACCAGAATAGACAGAAGCAAAATTTGGTAACTTTCAGTCATATTCCTGAGCTTTATTTTGTAACTCATTAAAATACAGACTGATATTAATTCCTTGTATGTATTTAATCAGTATTAGTAAGTTCTGCATTTATGCTGCTGGCTGCTTTATACTTATTTTACGACTGTTAGGTTTGAAACTAGTCGAAGTCCTCGCACAGAGAACAGTAATGCTGCTCAGGCTGGACCTTTCAGTTGGATAAATGCAGGTGACAGATTTTGGGGTGCTGAGCCATTATGGGTGTGTCAGTGGAAGGAAGGAGTTTTCAGCACTCCTGAAATGCTAATGGTCCGCGCGATTCAGGATCCAGTTTGTGACAGCTGGACAAGGAGGTGTTACAGTTTGGGGAGATAAGTATATAAAATAGTGCACGGCGCACGGCGTAAAACTGCTGTGGTGTTAAAAAGCCACAGGAATATTTTACTGTTTCAGAAACACTGTTCTTTGATTTGACTACAATTTGAAATAAAACCACAGCGGTATCACCATGGTAATATACGGTAGGATACATTTCAGAGAGAGAATAAGACATGTTAAAATTGCAGATTGATCGCCCCGGATGGTCCTGCAGGTTTGGGCCAGGCGTTGGCAATTCCAGCATCTCAAAAAGTAGAACACTGCTGTAAGAATATGCAAAACTCGAGAGCCATGCTGTGCCTTTCTCTTATGTACCCTGCACTTGTTTTATATGCCGAAGACATCTTGACATCAATGGGGTGTTTTCAGAGTAGAATATGTTTGAAGTTTGTAGTAGAAATCCATTGTAGAGAGAAGAGGAAAATGTGAATGTCGGCAACAGTTTGACAGATCTTTTTACAGTCGTGTTTCAGAAGATCCAGCCTCAGCTTTTTTATTACCAATGGTAGAGTTCATCAAAGCAGACTGATGAGTCTGGCCAATTATGATTTTAGAAGTCTGCCTGCAATTTCTATTCATTCCCTTATTAGAGTAGGCACTGCAATACAAAAACCATCTTGCACCGGGGATGTGGTGTCCTGTACAGACACACACACAAACGAGACAGGTCTTCTCTGGCAAGCTTACACAGCAGACAAAGGGTTAAGGACGAGAAGGTACCAGAGCATCCAAAACCTATTGGTACAGCTTTGTTAGTAACAGGCAGGGTATTTTACTTGCAAGTACTCAAGAAGGAAGAAGAAAAAATGAGACTGGCTGCTGTTTGCAGGCTACCTTATTAGGCTGACAGAGCAACTCTAGTGGGTTACCCTGACAAAGGTAAGCTTTGGGGGAATGATCTGGAGAAGGAAGCTATAGCAGCTGTTGACATTTTGTCTGAGAAATAAATGGAGAGATCATGGAGGAGCAGGGAGATGATCACAGCAGTGAAAGCAGGAAGCGGCAGCAGGGGAAAGCAAGGCAGGCATCGACATCTAGAAGTGTTCAGCAAGTACCTCCTGTCCATTTCTACTGCCGACTTTTCTTCATTAAAATGGAAAGGCTTGGCAGCAACCGGTATATCTGGAAATACCTGGATAGCTTCTTTTCTCAGCTACTAGAACAAATCTCCATAACAAAAGTCTCAAACAAAGTAACTTGCAGCAGTTAGACAGCTGATTTCCATTTGAGAGCTTCTATAGCTTGGCCCTGTTTTAAGGGGAGATGTAGATAACCTAGGGTTATCTACTTGCACTGACCTCAGCTATAAATAGGAATGAAGGCAGCACTGAAGGCCCATACATTGCTACATAGTTTGAGAATAAGCTGAACAAACCTTTGCTTGAACAAATCAAAGGATATAATCATAAGCTGCTGTTGCAGAGGACAGACTAATGATGTGCCAGTGATTTTTATTGCCTTGGGTTATAAGACCTTGAGGGACCTTATGGTCTTCCCTTGGACCTGAAATATTTCCACAGTTCAGCACTAGCCACTAGATATAGAATGGCAAAAGATTACTTCTCCATCACCTTAAAGATAAATCTTGAGACCATGGCAACCTTTGGGAGAAAATATAATTGTCTTTCTAATTAAAATTGATTTTTTTTTTTTCCCCAGTGAATGTGCCCTTCTATTGCTATCCCAGCTGTATAACTGACTGTATCTCCCTTATTACAACAGATATTTATGGTCATCAATTGACAGCATACTCAGCACAGTATGCAGTGTGTCCAATACTGGCTTTGGCAACAGATCACAGACCGGTTAATCCCTTTGGAACATACCTATCTCCCTAACTAGCGCTGAGAATGGCTGTGGGATGTGGTTTTCCTTGTTTATTGGGCTGTACCTGTGGGTCTTTCAGGTGACATGTTAAGTAAAAGCATCGACCAAGGCACTAAATTGCTCAGTCCTATTGTCAAAAGGAATTAGGTCCCTCCCTCCTTCAAACATCTTCGAAAAATCCTGGGATTAATAGTTTGCGTATGAATACCAGTCTTGAATATAAACATTTCCAGAGCTATGATGTTAGTATTCTTTACAGATTTCTTTGCTTGATTAGCTCTCTCAGGGTATAACTTCATAATGGTCTGTTTTGGGCTAATGCTTCTGAACAGGATTGTGAAGATGCAAGGGATGTTGTGGTTTGGTCTTCAGCATTTTTGTACCGTAGTGGAGGTAAGAGGCATCGCTGTGTTGGACACCTTACTGTACTTTAAAGGATAATGAGAAGCTCTTGTGTATGTTCTCAGGGCTGGTGGTTTTTTAGCAGGAAGCTGGGAAGAGAAAAAAGAAGTGAAATGTTTCCATCTGTGAGCTAAAGAGAATACACTTTGGCACTCATGATATCTAGATACACTGAAGTATAATAAACATGATATTTCAAAAGACATTTTAGAGTGATACCTCAAAATACCCTGCAGGTTTAAAGGGAGTGGAAAATGCATCATGAGAGGAAAAAAAAAACAAACAAACAAACAGAAAAAGCCAAACAAACAAACAAAAAACACACACAAAAAAACCCCACCAAACAAAAAGCACACCACCACCACCACCAAAACCACCACAACAACATCAGAAAAAAAGAAAACAGATGGAAATGCTTGCAAAAGTTTCATTGAATAGAAGTAAAACAGTTGAGCAGCCTGAAGAACAGTTTTGCTCCCACTGGACTTCTGTTTTCCCTACTCTTCATGTGTAGTACATCCTCTGACAGGTTGCAAATGTAACAACCTCCAGACTTGAGGCATCGGGAAGGATGGACACTCTCTTCCCCAACGCTAAAAATACCGATCTCACTCACGGTGCCTGAGGAGCAATTCTCCATCTAGTAACTTTGTATTGCTTTGCTGGCTGATACTGAGGGAACGCACTGGACTACTGATTTATTCAGCCTGGAGTCCTTCAACTTGACATGACTAACCCAAGTGCAGTAAATGGGCTCAAATAAATGCTAGCATTATATGAGGCACCACGGTTTATGACATATGGGATACAGGTTTGGGCTGCTAGTCCTGAAAATGAAGAGCTCCATCACCAGCATTCGTATTGTTGAGAACTGAGCACGGGAGAGGATTTCATGGATTACATGCTGGTAGAAAGAGATGCCTTTTCCTTATCCTTTATTGTCTGAATGTTCCTTTTTTAACATGACAGTAATTATTTAACTACCCTTCCAGGAAGTAGATTTGAGATCTTCTTTTCAACTTGTGGTGAGAGCTATATCAATACTCTCAGATTTAGGGCAGTGGAGGTGAGGGAGAAATAACTCAGTAGCTTGGCTAAACCTAACTGAACATATTAGTTATGAAATATTTAAACCATCAATATCACACATTGATGTGCAAAATGTTTAATTATGTATCATTTCAGTTATTATTCATGTTAGATCTTAGACCTTAAGATGTACATACGTTTAAAAAATAGCTCAGGAGATGTATCAGGAGTGTCGAGCAGCATGAAAAATCTGAAAGCTGGCTCTACACTTTCGTCTTGAAAGAGTTCCTTTTTTTTTTTTTTCCCTAAATTATCAAATCCTTTTCTGAGGGTTCAGTGCAAACAATGTTTCTACCTCTAGTAAATGTTTCTGGTAAAACAAGACCATTTCAAAGGAAGAGTTTCAAAGTTTTAAGCTTAATGCCTCTTCTATTCTATTTAGGTCCATATGCCGTTTCCGTCACTGTATCTTAAGTGTGTGTAACTAAGTGTCTTCCAGTATTGCATTAAGCAGCACGACTACCATCTGTCAGAAATGGTTTGTTCTCACTTCCCAACAGCAAAATTGTATGTAGTGTCATGCTTCACATGTACGTATCCGCTAAGTATTTGCTAGAGAAGGCAGGAATGGATTGTTTGGTGCTTGTACTAGAAGATGGCATGAGCTATGCTAGGTCACCCTTTGCTCGTTCAGTGTAGGGCAGTGGGATCTTTGCCTTCCAAGGGCACCTGATTATACCCACAGTGCTGGCTAGTGGGGAAATTTCCTCGCTGTCTGTAGGACTGTTCATGTGAATAATAATCGTAATGAGGGAACAGGCTGTTTGGGTTCTGGGCCTGAATTCTCATGCTGCTATATTTTTATCTGAATAATTTCAGAAATGCTGCTGTGAAAAGCACTCTACCTGTTTGTTTCTGTAGCTACCTGTGGTGCAGCTGCATGCCACTAAAAATGTGCATTGCCAAACCTTTTGCTGACAATTCATAAGCCAGGGACAGGTGAGCAGAAGTTGTGAGGAGAACAGAGTTTTGAAATGCTTCTTTATTACTTTTTAAAATACTGGAATAAAAAGATATGCCAGACATGTTTACTCTTTATCACCTCTACAGTAATAAACAGAGAACGGTGTAAAGTAGCCAACTTCCAGACTGTTGGGCTTGACTTGTTTACAGGGGCAGAATCTAGTCCAGCTCTAGGAGCAGCTCCTCTCAGTCATCCCAACGCAGCAGCAGCGTCCCGCAGTGACTGCTGAAACGAACACTAATGAATGTGTCTCTTGTTTTCGTAGAGATGAACACATTACTTTCTTCTCATCTTTAGAAGGCATTCATAAAGACAGGATTGCTGATGCCAATATCCAGTTTCATCTTTCAATTAGCAATTTGCTTTTTCTTACAAACCAAGGGCTAGTAGAATTAACCTAAGCTAATTATCGCTGATGGACTGATCTTCCTGTGAAGCCTAGAAAGCAAGGCTGTTACATTTCATTGGAAATTTGCATACACAGTTGCTTTGTGATTGGATTGCTTAGTTTTGGAAGTCTATGTTGAGGCTTATACAGGCTCAGCTGCTCAGAAGCTTCATAGATTTTAGCTGCAGCAGCAGCATTTGTGTCAAATAAGCTTTAGGTGTATTTAGCCGGACACCTAAGCTGCGAGTTGCAGACGCTTGTTGGACATGGTTCGAAACTTTGAGCCTGGGTTGGTGATTCTTAGTCTCGTATTGCTGGTTTTTAGTTTGAGATGGCTCTCGGTGGCTGTCTGATGCAAGCGCTGCTGGCGCAGGTTGGATACCTCGAGCAGTGTAACAGAGTGCGGTGCCTGCTTGTCTTCCTTGCTCGCTGTGTAGGTGCATTGTCTGCCGTGGGAGTAAAACTGTCTTAGTTCGGACTGTTTGTGTCATGGCACAGCCCCAGCTCCTCCTACCTCTGTGCTGTCTCTCAAGCTGTCTTTGGAGTCTCTTCAGTTTCTGCAGAGACTTCAGGTGAAAATACAGACTATTAGTGGGACAAATTAGCTGAATTTCAGCTCTGAATTTTCTTCTCTAGGAGGGTACGTGAGATCTCCTCATTTGTTCCGTACCTCCGCTGGAGCAAAGTAAATCCTCCTGCTTGGTGATGCAGTGTTCAGCTAACAACCGAAGTGAAACACTCGGTGTAAACGATGTGCCCGCAGGCTGCCTGCAATGCAGTTCTGCAAAATATTATTTGTAGATTCTAAGTACAGTCTGTGTTCTCTTGCACAGAAGGCCTTTCTTGCACATCCCACCACTTCAAAGCATTTGAGAGATTTAACCACATTACAAAGCGGTGGGTTAGGGAAATTTACATCTTACCTCTGTAAGTTAACACTGTTTCCCAGCAAATGACACTTTCTTATCTGCCCAGGCAAGATCTGCAGCTTCTAAAATCTATTCACAATGGCTGCACTGCATACCAGTTGCCAACTTGTAAAGCTTTTCTGAACACTGTCGTGGCTCCAAAGGATTATTTATTGAACAGTCAAGCTTGTGAAATCTTCCCAAAAGCTGCAATGCAAAGCTGTCACAAGCTTGATTCTATTGAAAATTCTTTACAGAAATGCAATCCTCCAGGAACAAACAGGGCATTCAGGTCCCACCAGCCTTGTAAGAGCATTTCCCTTCCCCATGAGTAATGACTAACAGAGACAATGCGATTTTCCATTGCCTTACAGAAAGTTTTCTCATCTACTGCAGCAAAGTGCAAGTATAAAACATCTCCGTGTTCACGGGAATTCTGTCTGTGTCCTGCCTCCTCGAAGGGATGTAGCTCACCATGGAAAAGGCATTGGAGAAAATGGCCCAAGAGCTTGACTCTTGAAATCACGTGTGTGATGGTACATGATTGACATGTTCAACAAGGAGTGAAAGCAGCACATGTTGGCAATGGCTTTGTAGGTGTTTTAGCACTTTTCCGTTTGATTTCAGATGTGTTAGTGACAGCTGGGGATTCCTTATTCTCAAGTATTACCTTGTTAGCTCTATTCCTTCTTTGAAGGAGGTACTGTTGACTGTAGTAGATAACATAGGTCATTTTAAACCGAAGACATTTTTGTACTTAATTTTGTCCTTTCTTTGCCTTGGCAGTGGTATTTTCATAACAACACACCATCCTGAAGAGAGATGAAATAGCACCACGCTACGTATAGGGTCCACAAATATTTTTTAATACTGAGGATTTCACCTGATAACAGAGCTCTGTGATTCTCTGGGCCATTGTAGACTTTGGCTAATCCTGAGATGAGGTTATAGTTTATACACGCTGCTCCAGTTGGACTGCGGGCGACTAAAGTATTGTATTATAAGCTGTGCCAGCCAGGGACATTTCGTGCATCTTGCTTTCTTTTGTGTGCCCACAAAGGATGTGTTAGAGATCTAAAAGTACAAGATGCTGATGTCCAAAACAAGAACACAGAATGTGGCGCGTCACATGTGACTGCCTGTTGCAAATTTACACGGGAAGGATGGAAGGCCCAGTACGGACACAACTGTGGGTTTGTCAGACCTATGACACCGTGAAATCCCAACAGTGCACAAACCTGTAAAGCTCTGTATAGCAAATTGTTCTCTTGGTGACAACCCAACTGCACACCCCATTCAGCGGCTGCTAACTGTAACACGTATGGCAGTCTCTGCAGCAGCACCCCACAGTCACTCACAGTGGACCGTGAGATGTCCGTGGGTCTGTCAGCGTGGCAAGAGATGCAGGGAGAAGGACCCTTTCTTTTCAGCCATGATACGAAGTCTCAGCTGTACTCAGTGAGATTCTACCCATGGGACTGGGGGGAAAGAGGAAGCCTGCCAATATTTTTAAGCTTCGTAGGCTGAGAAAAAAATGCATTCTTGAGCACAACCTTCTGTTTGCAATTGTAAAACAGGTTCCTTTAGCAGGATGGGTCTAAAACTTAGTCGGCAATTTTTAAGGGGCAAAAAAGAAATGATAAAAAAAGGAGTGTTTTTTTCCCAGCACCCCATAGCAATCAAACTGACTTCTGTACCGGTGCATGCATTTTAAGTGGGCAGTTTCAGTGCTAGCATGGTGTCGTCAGGGCACAAAATTCAGCCAAGATGCAGCAGACCATCTGCCAGAAGGAAAACCAGGGGGGTTAGTGACAAAAAGCCTCTAAGCTTGTGGGAGGGGTGGGAGCGTTGCTGGTTTGCTGGAGTTCAGAGCTCTGGCAAACAGCATCCGCTGCGGTAGCTCCTGCCAAAAGGAGGAAAAGGAGGCAGCAGAAGGGCAGCGAGTTGGATGGCTTGGAGAGTGACATTCTTTTGTGTCAGAAGTGGTCAGTATTTTACCAGCTGAGTTCCATAAATTGGCCCTGGGCTGTCAGTGCTAGTGCCAGCTGTTAACTTTGTAGCAGCCATAATCTCAGCAGGGACAAATAGGGAAAGATGTATTGACAAATGGCACAGAGCACAATAAACTGCTCATCTTTATGAATGCTGGGATCCAAATGATCAAAACAGATGTACAGTTTCCAGATCTTAGCTGCACTGTCAGAATATTCCTGGTTTCCTCTTGCACAGTCATCCATAATGAAAAGAAAACAAGCAGATTTGCCTTTCTCTTGGGTCTTTCTTTATTGCTCACTCAACATTAATTACAGAATATTGTTGGAATAACAGACTGGCAGGCACCAGCACCCTGAACAGGGTATGTCGCTTACTCCTTCCCGTCGCTTCACTGTGCACGCAGCGTGTAGCTAAAGCTATCCTCAGTACAAGCACAGTATTGACATGGTCATGTGAAAGCATAATTTCTGTCTACCGCTTTGTAAATTTAAGTTATCCCACAAAAACGTGTCATGTTGTAAGGCGTCGGGAAGGAAAATGAGTGAAAGCTGCCATTTTCCCATTGAAGCCATAAAAAAGGAGGTAGGGAGCCAAAGTGAAAAAATGTTTCATTCAGAGCAGTTAACACAGTGATTTCTTATATTTTCATGTCAAGGGAATTGTAGAGGGTGAAAAAGAAGACACTGTGAAAATATATGCCTTTAAAAATATTTGGACACAAAAATTCTCTCCTGATTTATATGTGATTTGCAGGTTCATCAAAATGACTTTTATACTTAGTGTTGCCTGAAGTGTTTGGGGTCATTAGGGACTTTTCAGCTTATCAGATAAATCCTATGTATCCTGCCTTGCTGTTTGACTATAGCATTTTTTAAAAGACTTGTCAAGTCAATGGGTTACCACATCCCTAAGGCAGTGCATTTAATAGTTATAAAGTGCTGTCCTTTGCTAAGTGAAATACCGAGTGCCGAGGAGAGTATAAAATTCCTAAGCCATAAGCAAAAAGATGAGTTCTAATATATTTCCCATGTACAATAGGCATAAGAAATTCAGAATACAGCCCATTTTCACTCTGCCCAGAATGGTAAGCATATTCCTTATTAAATATTAATATTATCAAGCTGATGCATTAAGTTACAAGCAGAAGTGACTGAAAAATCAGAACATCTTGAATCTTAAACTGCCCAGTTAATTGAAGCCTACCCTCGTACAAATGGTATGACTAGCACAATTTCCCAGTGGACATCAAGTCATGTTCCAAGGGAATTCAGCCTCTCTCTTTGGGTCTAGGCTTCCAGAAAAGCCTCAGATTACTGACAAGGACTTTGTGCATCCTGTGCTGCTGAGGGCCAGCCATGGAACTAGGCATTTTTAAAGCTTGTGGACAGAAACCGGCACAATTCTTACCAATTTCCCCTCTGCCAACCATTAGATAGCAGTGATGAATCTGAAAATCTCCTGACTCTCATCTTGAGATGACTAATACTTAGTAACTGGCCTCAGTGAAGCTGACAAAAACTGTGCATCTCTGAGATGGCACCCTGCAAGTCAGAAGATCCACACTCTCTGAGATGAAGTAGTTGTGTGGAATTGAAATCCTCTGAATTTCAAGGGGTTTCTGTTGTCTTTTTCCATAAATCAGTGAGAGAAAATACTTCAAGCCGCACAAATATTTCCTTTATCCCACTTTGTTATACCTTCTGTACAGAAGCCTGACACACTGGGAAAATTATTTTAAGAAGCACTTTTCTTCCCTTGCAGCATCCCAGAACCAGGAGCAGAGTAAGCAAGAATCAGGACTTGTGTTCACAAAGGGGATCTTGTTTTTTTAGCTTTCCTGTGCCTTGTATCCTCTAGTTGGCAATGTAAAAGACACTTTAATACTTAAAATAATTCTAAATCTCTTAAATTAGAAATAGCAATTATACTGATTTTTTCTGGGTATCTGCTGGCTCAGTCCAAGAAGCAAAATCATAAAAGATTCTCTCCTGCAGCCTGTCGAGAGAAATAATATTTAGTGGGTGTTGAATTTCATATGATTCAGCTCAGTCTTGAAAATTGGCAAACCTTTTATGCTCAATTAGATTTAAAATCTGCTTTCAATACCTCATTCTTCATAGACCTGACTTTTAATGGAACTTGGAAACAAAGCAAACGCTGACCTCCTCAAGTATGGATATCTGCTGTCCTTCTTAATGTAGCAAAGCCTCAGACAGAACCACTGGCTTAGTGGGTTCAGCTGAGCAGTCCAGAAGAGTGATCTTTTGGCCCAAAATGCCACAAATAGCATTACAGAAGAGCACCTTAACTACACACTGTTCAAGTCAAGCCTGCCTGAAATTACACGGAAATGCCATCAGATTTTAATGCATTCTCTTAGTAGCGATCTAAGATAAAGTTAACCACAGCACGGATTACGTTAAGGCAGAGCACAGAATTAATATTCCTTGTAGTTTTGATACCTTGCCAAGTCAGGATGCTCTGAACTGGAGTGAGTGTTTGGCTGTACAGGGTTTATTTTTCTCTGCTTTCCTTTACATTTATACTGAAGGTAAATTCCAGACCTGTGACTTCCTCTGCTGCATGATGCTCAGTCTTTACCTTTCACTTTTTGTCCATTTGGCATCATTATCTGGCACCAACTCAACTGGAACACCACTTTTACTTTTTACTGCGTGATAAAAACTTTGGTTAGTGTCTTTTTGGCTTTGGGACACAATACTCCCTTGTAACCTCTTACTGCCTTTATTTAACTCTGCCCAAATCAAAGCCATCGGACTGTCAATAAATTTTAGTTCCTCTAACAAGGAAGATGTAGACAGAAAGGATTTGAAGAGGGTTTGGGTAGGTTATGAGATTTGACAGTGTGTAAATTGAGTTTGTGAAAATTGTTCTAACTTTTTAATGCTACTTGATCTTCTCCAGAGGTTATAAATAACACATGGGATCCTGTAGAGATCATAAACCTGGCACATCTAGATTTTACTCAAGACCAAAAGTAGAAATTACTTATCTGCTGGATAATGCTGTTCTCACAAGGTGTCCAGCACAATTTTAGAAACCTAAGTAATGCATTTTAATACAGCTAGGCTTTTAAAATATATCTTCAGCTGAAAGCATTTAAAGGATATTTATTCTAACGATATAACCTTTATCTGGTTCATTCCACCATCAAAAAGAAACAACTCTTATCTTGGAAGTTTACACTCTAAATAGACAAGAGAGACAGAAACCAGGCAAATATGAACATGATTGTCCCTGTCTTGCAGGTAGGGATGCAACAGCCTGCTTTCTCTGGCCCTTCGCATGAGCTTTTTTTCAAGCCTAAATCAACTGTCCTGACAACAGACCGATTTTGTTTATACTGCCACAAAAATTCTCAGTATTTTTCCAGGACAGGTGATAATACAGTAGCATTTTTAATCAGCCAGGTAATAGGCCACATACAAAGAAACCAGAAATGCTCAGGATTAACCCAAGTCTGTTTTAATTGACTGTAATGAGTGTCCACTATTGATTTTACAGAGGCTGAGGTGGGACAAGTGATCTCTTGCAAGTTACCACTTGTAAAATCCTAGTTTCGCTCATGAACACATTTATTCAGAAGGGGGTTTTGGGTTATTCGGGTGCCTTCGAAGCATCTGGTTTACTCCTTATGTTTCATTCTCGTGTAATGAAACCTGTTCACAAGCATTCACTTGACTATTTCAGAATTCTGCTTGCCTGGATTTGCTATTACAGGGGACTGTGAGTCATTATACTGTCATTGCAGGGGTCTCCTGCATGTACAGAATAGCCTTTGTCTCTTCTGGATTTTGTTGAGCCTTATTGAGAAGTCTGCATTTCCTCAGTGTATGTTCTATGTAATTATAACATTTCTGCTGCTAATGAATTAGGAGTTATTATATGGCATTTAGTAAGGTAATATTGTTGCTGCTGGAAAAGTCAGAAAATATAAGGGAGAGAAGAACCCAAGATTAATTCAGGGGTGCTGATTTTCTTACTATCTATGGCCACGTAAACCCTTTTTTCAAGAGGTTGAGCACTCAATGCATACAAAGGAAAATGACACCGGAGAAAAACTGACTGAATTTGAACTTCTGTCCTCTTGGATCCTAAGGATCTATGCTTTTTCCTAACTCAGGCACACTGGGAAATTCAGACACAAGACTTGAGCTTTGAGGCCGCTTTTTTCCCAGTGGTCCAGAACGTCTCACTGCACTGTGTGCTGACACCTGTTTCCTATGGAATTCTGCTCTGGGGCAGAATTATGGTTTGGGGTGAGCTCTGACTGAAGCCACATATGTGGTTTTTCTGGAGTCTAACAAAGTCTGGACGTACTCTGCAGCTGTTCTCTGTGCTGGGTCTCCATTCTCTGTTTGGATTTCTGTGTCCGTGAAACATTAAAATATCAAATGGGGCTGGAATCAGGCAAGGTGTCCAAAATTCTTCAAGACAGGTATAAAGACTCTCTGTGAATGTATGTGTCTCTCCTTTAGGAAACAAAGCAATAACATCCTTCACCACGTCAGGCAGTGAGAAGTTGAGCCTATGTTGCTGGGGTGCTCCATAGTCAACACTCACAGTAGCTTTTGGTACAGGCTGTGTGAGGCAGATGAAATCCTTACCTCTTCAGCTCCTTTAATTCGAAGGCTGATCATATCCTGGCAGTCCTGTCCCCTTATCTCTAGCACTGGGAATGGAGCACACAGAATTGTGAGGGTGTGCTCTGTACCTCCCAGGGTTACCACTGACTTTTTTTAATCTTCATAGTGATCAGCTCTGTTATTACTTCTCCTCAATTCTCGCTGTTTCAGGTTTTTTAAGTGGTAGTTTAATATACTGCAATTTAGAACAGTAATCCTAAAATCTAGCAGAGCAGCTAAGAGTGGGGATTTACCTGAAGAAATGCATCCATTACAGAAATCCTATTTTGGGTATGGGGGTAACATACCTTTATCCTGTCCTTGTGTGGTGCCACAGTAGTAAGAAGCTACCCTGGGAGGAGGGCCAGGAAATACAGGCAGTGGGATAGAGCCTGAACATGTGAAAGAGGAGGAGGAAAAGCTGCACACTAAGCAAGCACAGATGGCATGGCAGTGTGGGACAGCAGGGCTTGTTGGAGGCAGTGTTAAGTAGACAGTTTGGGAACTGGCTGTGAGTTTTAGCAGCTGATTCAGTCAAACCACCTGCGCATAGCCTGGTTCCACCTTATTTTGCCGGCTGCAAATTAAATAGAGCGGTTACTCCGGAAGCTTGCGTCTGATCTGATGCTACCAAGACTGCATAAGTGTGTGTACAAGCGTGTATACCTGCTTGCGGGAATGTAAAATACAGGATCAAGGATATGTTTTAGCAACATAAATAAGGAACTTAATTTGTCTCACTTTCATCCCACCTTCTGATCTGATCCCAAGATTCTATTTTTGATACACCAGCAAAAAAACCACTTGAGACAAAGAGATTAAAAGTACCTTTTAGGTCATTATTATATTGATTTGGGGTTTGGATCATTAATTAGAGACTAATTATCTGAGTTTTGAGTGGCGTGATCATAAAACTGTAAAATGTCTTAGAAAAGATGAGTGCATTTTGTTACCTCTGAATGCATTGCTTAGTGTCAGAAGCACAGTCTATATAAACTGAGCTCTCCTCTAGCAACCTGGATAAAAATTCTTCCCTCTTTTTCAGATCCCAGGTGTATTTTCTTTCTTAGAGAGGGGTGCAGGGGATTAAAGGTTTATGTATAAGAAGCTACAATTGGCTTTTTGGGCACTTAGTATGCTCTAGAGGCAATAATATCTAAACCATTCAGGGATAATTGCATTAGTTGTCTTTTCTCCCAGCTAAATTATTTGAGTACATTAACAGTCAATTTTGTGTTGACAGGGCATGAATTTCTACTGTTGGGATTAGAAAGCAGAGCATCAGTCTAAACTTTCAATTCTAAGAGTACCTCGTTGGGTCAGGGACATTGTAGATGATACATTACAGATGGGAGAGAGAGAGAGCTCATTTTAGCAGTACTAGGAGGCAGTGAATTTAGCAACAGATAAACCATATTTCTAGCTGGAAATGCTTCTTTTAACCCAATAAAGCTTCAGATCACAAGCCACTCCTTCAAATTAGATTGGTAATTTTTAATGCAAGTAGCAATTACTGATGTGACAGCAGACCTGATCTTGCTCCCATCAAACGCTGTGGGAATGCAGGCATTGGTAGCACAGGGGGAGACAGCAGGTAAAAAGGCAGTTAACAAGGCATGATGTGTATCTCATCTATCTATGTTTTCATCTACGTAGGTGAATGCCAGTAACATGTACTTCATGGATTTGACACTAGAAGGTCATTTTGAACCCATCCAAAGAACAGTTTAAGAATGGGTGACTTTGTTTGACATAGTAATGCCTTGTTTCTGATCCAATTGCATGTGAAAAGTTCCATAAATTCACTTTTTTTGTTGAAGGCAAGCAGCAGGCACAATACAGCCCAAGTTTAAAGTGGATCCCATCTTCACGCTACCTACATTCTTGTTCACTTCTGTTGTTTTCTCTCTTCTATCTCTTTGACAAGATTTTTCTCCTCCCTAGAATAATACTCAAACTCCTTCTTGCACGATTGCCTGTTCTTGATGTCTTCCTTTTGCTGCATCTTCAGGTGCCAGTGGCAGCTGTCTACCCTGTAATCTGCTTCCACTCGTTTGGAATACAGGCGGTACCTCCTTTCTTGTTTACTACAGACAGTGCCTCCTAATGGTCACCAATTTCCCTCTCTGATGCCCAGAAGCCCAGTCCTTTCCTGACCTCGCAGGTTCGGCACGCAAAGATGTCATTCAAATAATGCAATTTACCTGCCAAGAGAGTGAACTATTTTGAGAGCTGTTATTTACTAGGCAGAGCAGCAGCTTCCCAAATCTGAAAGCAATAAAAATCCGCACACACATACAAAACAGAAATGGGCAAAATAATGTGGTATTAACTTTGTTTCTGTTTTGTCAAAGCAAAGGGAAAGAGAAATAGACCAGGCGGACATCACACCTGACCCCTAGACTAGAATTCAATATAGAAGGGTGTTCAGTGTTCACGTGACTCTGAGGAGAGGTTGAGACTGTTTCAATTCATCCAGCACTAATCTTTTACCTGTGACTTCAATGTTACTGCGTGTAAAGTGAAAGTCCAAATAGCCACTCTCAATGTTGTGAAAGGGTCTTTGCTAATTGGAGATAAGAAGCAAAAATTAGGGAATATCAGGGTAGTTGTTGACAGTCTTTGTCTGAAGCAATGATTTTGTGCAATTAGAATGAAAAACAATTGTTTAATTAGAGCTGTATCTTCTTGCAGTAAGAAACAGAATCAGTGTTGTATATAATTTGGCAAATTCCTGTTTGAAAGCATTAAGGATGATTCATCCCCAACTGAGCTAATTGTTTGTACTCCCTCCACAGTCAGCAAAGAAAAGCCACTGCCACCTCCATCCCATTCTAAAAATCTGTTTTAAAGCAGAGAGCGTTTGCAAAGCCAGTAATATGGCCAGTTCCCAACTCCTGAGTATTTATCGCACTGCAAAACTCGGCTGAAAATCTTGGTGGATGTGATTAACAAATTGTGAGAACGTTCGTTCTCTTAAGGGCTTTAATATTTTTTATAAAGTGGGATTATATTGTTTGCAACGTCTTAGATTGGACGGGTTGTGTCAATGGAGTTTAATTGTGATTGCTCAGTGTGAGTTGGACGTGGCTGTAACTAGCAGCTAACTGATGAGCAACAGATTGTCAGCTTCTGCTTTTACATAGGGGAGTAATATAGCTTTTCACACTGAAGTAAAATTTGTCATCCAACGTACTGGAGAGACTGACATTGTTTCATGTTGTGAACTTCACTAAGTGAGCTTCTGAGGACTGCTAGGCAAACTGTTGCTCCACCGTATGTAGAAATTCTGCACGTGTGGCTATATGTCTGAATGCAGCATATTGGTTCTGAGCAGTTTGAAAGTAAGAAGCTGTTGTAAATCCCAGGTCTAAATTCAGATCTGGATGTGAAGGTTTGATGGGTACTTGTGAGATTTTGGTGTGGACCTCCTCCCACACTTGTTAAATGAATGATAGAAATTAGAGAAGTGTTCTTCTTTAAGGGCTAGATCTCAAAACCTGGGTATATGCTTTTATAGTAAGAGGTAGGGCCATGTTGTGGCAGCTCTTTTTAGGCATTAGTCACCATTGAATTCACTGTGAAATTCTGCATAAAACATGATAGCATGCTGTGACATACAGCAATTGCTGTGATGGGATAGAAGAGTATGGAGAAAACATATTAGAAATGCAGTGGGTAAATGAAGTTGACATGCCACATGGGATATTTTGAACTACATTTCACATTTCAGAGTAGAAAAATCAATGTAAAGGGAAAAGAACTTTTACAAAATGAGTATCAGGGGCTGATCGCTCTTGGAACTTCTTTTTGGTCTCTGTTATCTAGCTCCAGTGTATAGTGAAGGATGTTTTTTGTGTCTGTAATATATTCTGATGCTCTCTTTATAGTGAAAGAACAGCTGTTGAGCAAAAATTCTGCCTTTGGCAATATCT
This sequence comes from Chloroceryle amazona, assembly GCA_027560015.1. Classification (NCBI taxonomy): domain Eukaryota; kingdom Metazoa; phylum Chordata; class Aves; order Coraciiformes; family Cerylidae; genus Chloroceryle; species Chloroceryle amazona. Next base: position 44,782 of record JANHFX010007441.1, read on the forward strand.
GTTAATTGATGTCTTTCCTCCAAAAAAAACCCAACCGACCCACAACAAAAATAAAGGAAAAAAAAAAAAATGGAAGGAAAGGTGTTTAATTTCTAAATACATTAGGTGATCTCAAACTGTTAAAAGTATTTAAGAAAATAATTTTATTGCCATTGTTTTTTGGAGACACGGTCCAGTTTGTGTTAACATTATAACTGGGGCTAAATGGGTTATAGCAGCCACTTTGATTCTGCTGGTGCCTGAGACAGGGGTGGCAGTGGCAGGAGCCTGCTCCCTGGGAGGGAGCTACAGGCTTTCAGCCCCTTCCTCTCTCAGACAAACCTGTGCCAGCTGGCAGCACCTGCAGATGGGTAGAGATGCTCTCGCTGGGCAGAGCCACCGGAAGGGAAACTGGTGCTAACTGGACATCTGATTTTTCAGTTGTCCACATCCGTGCTAGTAAAAGCTGTTTATTGTGCAGGGGAATTCAACATACTGGAAATGGATGCTCCCATTAGGTCAGCTTATTTGCCCTCCAGACAGTTTAAAATTGTCCTCTATCCTGTTTTCCAGTGATTGGCTTTGTCCAATTTTAACTGACCCAAATAACCAGGCTTTCATTTTCCTCTATTTTTCAATCCAGTTCTGCTTAAATCTTTCCTGTACCTGATCTGAATTTGTCTTTTCTTAATTTTGTGCTATAAATGGGGTAAAAGAGAAGGGAGGGAAAAAAGCTAGAAACAATTAAATATAGCTTGTGTGCTTTTCTATCTTTCTGACTTTCCCTAGAAATTAAGAATAGCTTTATTTATTATCGTCTTACCGCACTGCTAATATTGCATCCACTAAGCCACTTGGGAATCCAGATGAAACAATCTGATTCGGTTCACATTCTGTCTGGAGCAAGACAGCAGGCTAGGTCTTGAATGCAGCAGCAGACAAGCTCTTGCAGTACCTAATCAGGAAAAAGAACCAGAAAAACTGTTCTTGTGAAATTCCCATCGCAATTTTGCCGATAGAAGTTGTTCAGATAAGCTCCAGATAACCATCCAAGCTTATAAGTGCTCATCTGCACCATCTCCAGGTGGTTTTGAGGTTCAGTCATCACTAATGAAAAGATGTGATTGAAAGCAAAAGAAGATATGAAATGCCCTCTCCTCTAAACCCCGAGCTATCACTCACTGTAACAAAACATTGCTGATAACACTGCTGGCCACTTTTCTCTATCCTTCGCTTCAGTACCGAGAATATAGAGTGAGCTATCTTACTGATTCTACAGTTAAAAATGGAAGTAATTCATTTTTATCGTTACTTACCAATAATTATTCATTTAAGTCTTGACAAAAGAGGATCACAAAATTCCAAGCTGGTGGAGGAAGTTCGAAGCTTTACAATGTGGCACAAAATCTCATGCAGAAATTATGTCCTGTGAAATGTTTGGCCACGGAAAGTTCAAGTGTCACCCAGCTGTAATTATAGCCTTGGTTTCTGAGAGGTTTATAATTCAGTAGCAGAGATGATGCCAGCATGAGCTGAGCAGGCTGTACTGGGCATGGCTCTAAATAAAACCTCTATATTTTCCTTTCAGATTTGTTCCTAAGGATGTTTGGGAGATTTTTTGATTGCTTGTTATTTGGGTTTGCTTTTTTTAATGACAGCTACTTTTTTTTTTTATTATTATGTGGTCTCTTATCACTGGAAAATCCTCTCCAGAACATGTAGGCATTGAAATCTGGTCTGTGTTATGCCTCCAGGAAATAAATCACAACTTATTTAGTGTCTTGAATTTGCCTTTGTACCCTCAGGTATCAGAGATTTGGACCTGTAGTATAAAAGCAGACTTCTTGCTGTTTTCCTAAAAAACAAGTTCCCAGCCTGCCCATGGGTTGTGCTGCAAGCAGAGCTCGCGGTAGTTCCATGTCTTAACAGACTCCTGCCTTTCTTTCCCTGGATTATTGGAACGCTGGGATTTCCTGTACCAGTGAGATGTCCCCAGCCTCTGCTGTGCCAGGCCCTTTCAGCAGGTCGGGAGCGCGTCCCGTGACACCCCCTGGAATCTTTAGCCACGAGTAGCTGCGCAGAGCAGCTCTCAGGCATTTGCAAGCCCTGGTGCTGGGGCAGGATGCTCTAACCTCTGGAACTGCTTTACTGAAGGAAGAGCTGCAACCTTTCTTCTTTTTTCTGCTGTGCATGTTGTAGAATGTGTACCCCTTGCTTAGCCTGTTCCCTCAGCCCTGGAGAGCAGAGGTTAGCACCGCATTAAACCTTGTTAAGGGTGGATTCCTTCAGCTATAGCTTAACAGGCCAGTTTTATGAACACATTAAATAGCAAATAACTCCTGATTAACTTTTAATTGAATTTTCTTCTTCTTCTTGCTATGGTTTTGTGCCAACATATTTATTAGATGGAGTCGCTTTCTGTGACTTGGGAACAAAAAATTCTCTTCTCAGCTTCCTCTGTGAGTTCCTTTTAACATCAATGAATTAAACCAAAGTTTTCTAGGCAACTTACATTGGCTTATCCATCGTACTCACATCACCATTCTTCCTCCTGATTTTCTTCTAATGAGGAAGTGTTGGTAGTTACTCCTGGTGAGATTCTTTTACTACAGCAGCACCTCTCAGAGTTTTCCCAGAGCATGATCTTTTTTTCAAAGGGTGTCTTAATACCAGTTTTCCATCTGAAATATTTCAACGGGTATGCACACTTGGAGATTTAGAAGAAGTCTTTAATCAAGTGTGTAAGGTTAGGTGAGAGGATAATTATCACCAGCGCCGTATCCCCAGTGCATTCACCTACTATGGTAACAACGAGTGGAGTCATGCTCCACCCTAGGATGGCTGGGAAGCAGGAGGACAGCCCTCCTGTGGTGCCTGTGCTCCAAAGCACTGGGCACCCAGAAGCCATGGTGGAAAGCATCTGTCCTGAAAGCTTTGCTTTCTGAGTAAAACACTATGGAAAGATGTGAGTGAATTCTCTGAAGGCTCTTGATTAACACATTATTATTATTTTAGTTGTCTAGTGTAAGTGATAACAGTGAGTAAAAATGTGGGGGGGGCTTGGTTTTTGTTTGTTTGTTTTGGTTTTGTTGTTTGGGGTTTTTTTTTTAGGTTTGTTGTTTGGGTTTTTTTCGTGGGATTTTGGCCCAGATTCCTGCTTTTTACATTCGGAAAGAGATACTGTATGAATGTGTAAAGTTTTTATGTAGACTTTGTCTTCCCTGGTTTATCTGCTTCTCCTTGGAATAGTTCTGACTTAAATATGAGCTTTGAGACTCTTCTCAGTAGCATCTGGATTTATTGGATCCATAGAGATTGCTTTGAGAGAAGAGAGAAAGCAGAGTGCAGCAGATCTGTAAGGGAACCAGTTACACAAGCAGCAGATTTCTGGGCTGCTGGATTTCTGAGCTCCTCCAAGCTTGCTGTTAAAAATCTCTGGGAAAAAAAATTCCTCTCATTATGCTTTTTCTTAGGTTTTGACCACTACTACCAGCATTCAGCAATTGAAATCTATGCTGTTCTTTGTTGGTTTTTCTTTCTTAATTTATGACTGCAGACCTTTTTGAGTGTCATAACTTTCTAGAACAAATCTAGGCTGCAGAATTTAGGACTGATTCCAAGCCCAGTATCACTTATGTAGCAAATAGTGTAAATATTTAGATTTCTACCCACCCAAGCATAAGAGTAGAAACAAATTATAAGCAGACATTTTAGGTACCTTCTAACCTACAGTACTCAGATTTGGGAAAGCAATGTTTCAAGAAGAATTTGCTGATCACTTAATGCAGAAAGACATACATTAGATTAATGTCACAGCTTGTGCTCAGAAATACACATCACAAAAAAGACTGGTACAAGTGTTTCTTCACACTCCTGCACTCTTGTGCCAAGAAGATGGTATGTAAGTGGATCTGGGTCTGGGCAAGAAATGATATCGTATCCCAGGAAAACTGTCATGATTTACAAATGTTCCCACTCTGGTTTAGTGTAAAACCTTGAACTTCAGTTTCCTGTGTCTCAAAAAGAACTCAAATCATCAGGTATCACCTCTTCTTGAGGTACTGGATATTTAAGAGACAAGCTCATCTTCACAGAAAATTCTTAGTTGTGTCACATTCTAATCTGGTGATTTCCAAAGTAACACACAATTAAAATCTATCTTCAGTGGCACACATAAGCTGGTTTCCCCATGGAAAAGCAGGAATAATCATGATTTCAAGCTTTGTTATATTGAATAATTTTATTTTTTTTAACTTCACGAGAAGCTTCTTCCATTTCTGTAAAATGTATTTATGTGAAAAGCCTAGCCTGATGGCATATATTTAAACCAGATAAAAGCTCCTATTTTTCAACTGAAAAGTAGCAGCAACATCAGCAACACTGTAGAGCAGGCATATGCAGATAATGCCAGCAGCATGCTTTGTTAGGAGGGAAATAGGATAGATGCTAAGTTTACATGAGGGGTTTAGATACCCCAGAGCATGCAGCTGTCTCTGAGTCTGATCAGTGACACAGGAACAAAAATTAACCTGTACTCTTTGAAATATGGTGATAAAAACTGAGGAGGAGGAGGATAAGCCAGCGTGGAGCTGCTAATGCAATACAGCAGGGAGACTGGGTGCACCAGGCTTTGTATTTCTGGTATGTGTGGGGAATGGGGTTAGCACTAGTGCCCAAGGTACAGCTGCCATCTCAGCAGGACTCTGGTCATCTGGGCCCTCAAATGAAAGACAGAAACTAGAGCAGGTGCCCATGGTGTTGCTAGAACAAAGAGGATGGATAGCTCCTCCTTCTAGAGGAGACTAGAAAAGGTTATGTGGTATAGGGCAATGAAATGAAGGCAGAGAAGGAAACAACAGCTCTACAAAATACCATTCAGAGTCCGTTCCAGGAAAAAAGAATCGGCACCAAATTTTGGTGGTACAAGAATAAATAAATCTGAAACACGTATCGGTAATTTTAGATTGGAGATTAATAGGGGGTTCCTAATCAGAAGGATTATTTTGGAAGATCTGTCAGTCAGGGATCGTGGCAGTGGAGCAAAACCCTGGCCTTTGGCAGTACAGCAATCTTATGTGTTGGCTTGGCAGTTGTAAAGGGCAAGGCTTTGCTTCAGCCACGCACGGGTGCAGCGAGACTTATTATTAAACTACAGTTCAGATTTGATCATTTTTCTGAAGAATCAATATAAGTGTTAAAGTTTAGTGAATAGCTTTACATAAAATCAAGGAGTTTTTAAATGAGATTTACTTCACTATCCAACTTAGAGCTATTATAACTCAGGTGAGGTGTTACCAGTATTTCAGGTAATACCCCTTCTAAAAGAGATTAATGTACCTTTAATTGCAAGTAAAGAATGCAGACCTAAAATTACTTGCTGAATTTTATTTAACTTCTGTTACTATGTCTTCATTACTGCTGACCAGGAGGTACCCATCAAATACAAAATGGCATAATCAGCATAAAGATGAACTGGAGAGTTTCTTCCACTATACTCTTAATGTAAATGTAAAGTAAGATTGCAACTAAGAGAGACCCTTCTGAAAACTTCATCAATACTTCAGTTTATCTGGGAAATAAATGACCTGATTTAACATGTACAGAAAAATAGATCTGGAAACTCCCCACACAGTTTCAAGAAGATTTGCTAAGCAGCGTAGCACGTTGCTAAGATTTTCAGTGGCAGCACAGAGCTGTAAATGGTTCTACAACAGTGTTTTATTAAAAATTGCACTTCCAAGCATGAAGACACAGTTTGCATTTATATAGGGAGATATGCAGGAGGATATACATAGCTCTATATGACACTTAGCCCAGTCTTGGGCACTGGTCCAGTTCCCAATGTTAGATCCAACCTAATATAATTCCTCTCTTAATATCTTCAGAGCTCTTCTGGCAACTGGAAGTCTCTTGGGCACCACAGCACATTTTCCCCTTGTTCACATTGCTACTGGGCTGAAGCAGCTGTTGCAGTTGCAGGGGACTTTTTCTGACCAGAAGATCCAAAAGGCAGGGATTACTCTTCAGAAAGCTGAGTTGCACTGATGGCTCTCTTCAACTTAAACATATGCGCATGCATGCCAGCAACCCTGGCCTAGTGCCAGTTCATTGCACACAGACAGTCAGCAGTTGCTGTAAAAAGAAAAAAAAAAAATCATCCTACAGTAATTGCTACCTGAGTAGGTGAAGTATAAGAAGGGACTGCCAAATCCCCAAATGTTTCTGTAGTAAACATTGAAAAAACCTGACACTTTAATGGCAATAGCAGTCACTCAAAACTGGTGCCACGGTCATCCTCTTTATGAGGAGGAAACTTAATTTGCCCCTCAGTCAGGTTCCTTTATAGGAATGAGCCCAGGCTGGAGGGCCTGAGATAGCCTCAGTGGGAAAGCAGCCAGCTGGAATGGTTAACAGAGAAATGTAATGACGAACTTCCTAGGTGTTATTCTTGACTGTGGTGGTCTCTGTAGGAAGCATGCACTGCTAATTATAATTCACGATAGCCAGAATAAGTTTTTGAGAGCTATGTGATTAGCCAGAAATCAACCCTAGGACCAAGAAATCAACATTCCATTCCAGCCATTGATGTCTTCTGGGGAAAGCATCACAAGAAGACAGTCAGTGAAAATCAGACAAGTTGTACCTTGAGATTTGGGTTGCAGGTGATCTTCCACAAGGACAAATTTGAGGTTAACCTGCAAAAACCAGCCTGATTCTTCTCTAATACACAAATCTAGCTGATTATTTCATCCAGAGTCCTTTTAGATAAAGGTCAGTGGTACATTTTGCACATTGTTTAGTTTGTCAGAATACACGGCCTTTTTTTTTTTCCCCTTCCCCTCGATTTTGCCAACTATTGAAGCTCAGTCCTTTTTCACATTAATAGAAGAAAAAGGTGAGTGACTGAATCTATTCGACAATATTAATGTTTGTCCCATGGGATAGCTTTTATATTATAGAGTGGATATTGACTCTCATGGAGGTGAATATTAAGGTTTATCAACCCTAGAGGTATGTATTGACCAAGACAAGCTAGAGGTCACAGCAACATCAAGAGTAAATAAATCTTAATGGTGCCAAAACAGGAAATCAATATGCATATTTTTCCACTTATTTTGAATGTCATTGAACTCTCTGGAAATACCTCGATTGTGTACCTGAATTCCAAGAGAGTGGATTTTTTATTACTGTCCGTAACCCCATAGAGGCAAGCCAGAGGTTGGACAAGGGTTCAAGAAAAACACTGACTATTCTTGTCCCGTTCTGAATAAGACAGGAGACCAACTCTACTTCTTTCAAAACACGTAATATTTTATTTAACCAATGTTGAAGAGAAGTACATATCTGCACTAATTTTTCAAGCCCAAACCAAAATCTTTTCTGGGCTCAATTCACTGGAAGTTGAATTAGCAGAAATTCAGTTCACAGCGCAACCCGTAGTGACAAAAAGCTACTTTATACCCTTGCACTGGCCTGACTACTCTACAAGTGAATAAAATCTGAAGTATGCAGCTGAGATAGGCCTTTGATTTTGGAGTCCTAAACAGCATTACATTGTTATAGCCTCTGACTTGACTAGAAATATCTTTTCTGTTCTATTTCACTCTGAGGAAATGCAAGGTCCTTTGTAACTTGGTGTGTGTATGTGGCTAAACGTTGTTCAAAAGGCATTGGCAATGTTCCTTCAGAGTCCTGAGCAAACAGAAAGAAAGATGGATTCAGTTCGTGCTAAGCAACCAGGCACTAAGATGTGAATTAGAACCCAAAATGAAAATAAAATGCAGTTGAAGAAGTAGATTAATAGATACAGAAGGTAATGGTTCATCTTAAATAAAATATTTACTGTTTATTTAAAGACAGGTGAGTCCCAGAGGGTAAGCCAAATAAATATATTTAACATGCTTTTAAGCTTACCTGTGAGTAATTGGGTGAGAGATAAAAAGGGATAAGGGAAGGGGAAGCAGAGGAAGGATGACCCTGACTGAAAAATAAGCTTTGATAGTTTAAAAGGTCAACTAGAAAAAAAAGCAGCTACTTCAGATAACGGTGTGTAAGTTCATAATTGAGGATTTCAGGCTGATGGTAAACCATACTGACAGAAATTGAAGGTTAGCAGCATAAGGCTCACAAGGGATTTTGGCTTGGCCCAGGATTAAAAGAAAGTGGGACGTGGCGAGGAGACTTGAGAAAGATTATTTGTTCAGTTGTTTTGAATGAAAACATAGAACCAAGCTCATGAAACCAGCTGCAATATCCCATAGCACAACTCCTAATAATAAGTTTTTTGATTCCATTTGGTTTTGCTTTCAAGTGTCTACAATTGTTAAGAGGCAAAATATCCCAGGGTCAGGAGACTTGAAGGCTTTGTGTGCCTGTGCTTTTGGCAAAAACCTATGCACGTGCTTCACTTTGAGGCTGCAGATGGTGCCAAACACAACTCCTCATCCTCTCTCTGAATCTCACTGACCTTGTTGCAACAGAGGCTGGGGCTTAAGAGCTGCTGAAATTGAGCCTTTGTGCTTGAAATCTGGGGTGTTTGTTTTTTGATACCTAAGGCAAAAAGTTCATTGAAAATAAAAAAATTATCAGGTCTGACCTTAATTTAGAGCCCATTGAATCAAAAAGCAGTCTTCAGTTAGGCCCTTGTCTCTGAAGGATTCTTCATAGCTCTGCAGTCAGAGCTGTAGGACCACTCCTACGAACAAGGCATGGCTGACATTACAGCTTATGCAGCTGCTTCTCTGCTCCTGGTGCTTCCTTGGTGAACAGCACTGTTGCTTCTCTGACCTTTCAAGAAACTGGCTCAGAGAGCTAAATAGGCAGCAGAATAAATGTACGAGAAGTAGGGAATAGTTTTCTGCCAGCAGGGTCCAGTCCTCACCCAAAGCATGACCAAGAGAGACCTTGAGGTTGTGAACATGCCCTTTCTAGTGTTAGCCAGCTGCAGGATCACCTGGATTATAGTGTGAAATGTCCCCAGAAGCACGGTTAGTCACATTAATCTGTCACGAACCTGTGCTGCTGCTGTCAGAGGCTGGTCCCATCATGTCCTCGTGCTTAGTCCTTCTTGCCATCACTAGTATTCACTCAGCAGCAGACTGAAAGGGACAAGGGAGCTCATCCAGCTCCCCATCTGCTGTCAGTAAAGAAGAGTCTAGGAACGAGCAGAGAGCTGTGAGGGAAGAGCAGGATCATTGCTTTTGTCAACAGCATGGATTCTGTGATTCATGGTGGGTTTAAATGGATGTGTAATCATGTCCCTTATAGGCGCTGGCTATAAGGCTTATTAAGGCATGTGGGGTCATGAACCCCAGGCGATTGCCTGGATGACAAGCAGGGGACATTCCATGGTGTACTGTACGTGTTTGACTTCACCATAACAGCAGCTCCAAAGAGTGTGCCACGAGATGACCCCACTTGCTCAAACTTCCTTGATTGGTGGCAAAGTAAGGGACAGAACAAGGACCTGTGGAGTGCCTCCAGTCCCATGCCGACCTCCTACTGCCCTCTCTAAGCCACGTGAGATGCTTTCAGCTAAGAACCATGCATCTAGTTATTTACAGTTTAAACACAAACCAAGCCTGTTTTTCCCTCTGTGTATATTTTTTCCAATTACAGCCTTCTGCTACAAAGAACAAGCCACATCTCCCTGGACTTGAGAAGAATATTTTGAATCAGGAGAACTTATTTTTAAAGCCAAGTAATAAGTTTGTCAATCACTTCTTTATTATCAGTCACTCTCTGATGAACAACATTCAGACTTTAATATCAGCAAAGAGACAATCTGAGGAATGAATGCTCAAGTAATAACATATAGGAGTTTTTATGGCCTGATTCTGTTTCTAAAGTGTATACACAATGGCCTAATTTAACATCAGTGAATGTTACAAATTCCCCGTGGCAAATGCAACATATGGGAATTACTTTTTATGCTTTTCTTGAAGTGCACAAAACTCCCATTAGCATCACACGTTACATACTGGGTGGAGGACGGGGTGCCCCTTAACTTATGTTAGGGTTGGGGAGGCTTTGGGGTTTTTTTTAGAGCAGTCCTACATGCTTCTAGAATGATTCATGTGCATAACTATATTGAAAGCAATCTCACAATTGCATTATTCCAATGTCACTGTTGTTAGAGGAAAACATTCCTTCTAAAGTTTGTACTTGGTTATTTTAAGAGTTCAGCCTCTAAACCACTTTTTAAAGCAGCGGATTATTGAAATATTTGGGTTTTTTTGCATTAACATCTCCTTTCTGGGTTTAAAATAAGGATCTGTCCATCGCAGCCATGCTGTGCAGTGCGAGTACAGAGCTAGTCACAGAGCCTGAAATACCTGCATAATTAAACAGGACCTCCAGACAGCCTCCAAGGTGTCCTGGCTTTGTTTTGTTGAACTAAATAAAAGGCAGAGTTTTTCCTGCTGAGCTGAGTTCAGTAGTTGGCCTAATAAAGTCTAAGAAAGTAATTCCTTGCTTGTGTTGAACCTCACTGGAATTTTTCATATCTCATATTTTCATTAATTCGTTTTGTTATTGTTTGGG
>JANHFX010007441.1:55402-74253 GCA_027560015.1 Chloroceryle amazona
GATTCTTGTATTGTGAACAGGATGCCATGATTTAAAGCATGTTTTCCTGGATTTCCATGAACTGCATCATTCAGAGGAAGGAAAACATCTCCGGTGCTCGGCCTTTTCTCTAAATTCTGGACTAAAATGAGTTTGACCCAGTTGTTCTCTGATACAAATACATCCCCAGCATACATCGTGTTTAAATATGGTCTTCTGCTCACTTAAGAGAGTTCAGAAAATTATTTAATAAGTTGCCTGTGATGTTCTGGAAGTGGGCAAAATAAAAGGGTCATAGGCTGACGACACCAAGTTCTTAGTACCTATTACATCTGGTTTGTTAATACCCTTTAAAACTGGTTTCAAAGCTCTAGTGGAAACAGGTGCAGAGAGTATCCTCATATTTCTTCTTAGAAATGAGGACTCTGATATAGAAATTACAACTCCAGGGAGCACTTAGTGAAAGAAACATCAGAGATTTGAAGACCCGAGTCCAGGAGCATCACAAATTTGAATTTTGAAAAGCTTCTCTCTTCACTGTCATGGGTCTTTCACAGGAATCATTAAAAAAATGAGATTCTGTTCGTGGGAATTAAAGATCCATAGAGTTTTTCATAGGACCCGGAGCTTAGCACCACATTCTCTGGCCAGGTTTTTCTCTTATTAACTACTTGGCAGTGTGCTAAACATCCAGAGGTCATATCAAGCCTTTCAGAATCTGTGCAGTTGGTATCATCTATTTAACTGCAACGTGATTTGAAGCTCAGAAAAGTCTTCTGGGTTGGTTTTTTTGTCCTTATTTTCATTCATGATGTATTCAAATTAGAGGGCAATTGTTTTCTTTCAAATCATATACAATTTAATGTTGGGGGTGTGGATTGACCTCTTGTCCAAAGAGGGAAATTGTCTTGATATGCAATCAAATTCTGAATATGTAGAATAAGGGCTGCTGCAGTAGTTAACATAATTCTGGCTTTATGGACAATTTTGTAAGGCTTTTCCAGATTCTCTCTGTATTTTTAATGTGCCTTTAGCAATGCAAGTCTGATCAAAGGGAATAATTTGTGCCTGTTTCTAAATGGCTGGCAAGAATTTTAACAGATATTTTGAGTAATAATTAATTAGGGATATGGTACGATAATTACTACAGAAACACAGGTCTTTTATTTAAATAGGATAATAATCATTGCTACAGTGAAAGAGTTGTTTGGATTATTCAGAGAATCTCATTTCTCAAATAGAAATTTGTTTTGTGGAATTAAAAACTTAACAACGGATTTTGAAACCTTCCATTGTCAGAGCACCATTTCATTTTAGTGCCTATTTTTTTGCAATCATATCTCTTCATTTCTGAGTTTCTGTCATTTGTTTTCCGTGCTCCCTTGCGGAATAAGTGACCAGTTTTCTTCTTTTTTGCCATCACAGTAACTCCAGTACAGATTTGGTGTTGTTTTAATGACTGTTTGGATCCTGAACTAAAATCAGTATCATAAGGAAGATTATTGTCTTTTCCCAAGAAGAACAGATCATGGGACAGAAATTTTCAATGCATTTTTCTTTTCTGAATTCTCAGTCTCAAGTCTAAATTTGCTTATTATTCTACATTAGCAAAAGATTTTTTAGTGAGCTATATTTGTACATTATATGTATTTTTCTACCTGCTGGTGTGTACAGGGCTAAAGTTTTGACCTCACTAAATATTTACTGTAAGGCTCTTAGATTGCCATCTAGGACCAAACTGGAAAAACTTCCGTAAGGCCATTTTCTGCTGGAGTTTGCCTTTCTATCAGAATTAAAATGGTTGTTATCAATTGTGCTGAAATTCTGCATCTGCAAAAAACTAGGACAAGGGAAGTGCTGACAATGTTAAACCATCCTGTTTGATAGTATATAATACTTGGACCTGAATTTTGAGGTTGTAATCTCTTTAGAGCTGTGATCTGCTCTAGAAAAAGTGAAAAAAGCCAAAGAGGAAACTGTTAAATTTAAATGTTCCTCTGAGTACAGTTGTGCCTTCTTGCTCTAATGCTCGTTCTTCTTCTTCTGCAACTGAAATTTTAAATACCTTGTTTCTTTGTCGTAGTGCCAAACATAGATTCCTGGTCTGATTGCGTGCCCAGCTGCAAAGTACTAAGGTATTGCTCCCAGTCAGTACATCATAATGACAATTAGCTGCATAACATTGGTACTTGCATTAGAATGTAATTCCTCTGCCCTAGTGAGGCCACCTCTGGAGTACTGTGTCCAGTTCTGGGCTGCCCCCTTCAAGGCAGACAAGGAAAGAGAGTCTACTGAAGGGCTACAAAGATGGTGAGGAGACTGGCTGATGAGGAAAGGCTGAGAGACTTGGGTCTATTCAGCCTGGAGAAGAAAAGACTGAGAAGGGATCTTCTCAGGCCTTACTGATATCTGAGGGGTGGTGAAGAGGGTGGGGCCAGACTCTTTTCAGTGGTGTGCAGGGACAGGACAATGGGCAATGGGCACAAACTGGAAGGAACCCAGGAGGTTCCATCTGAACATGAGGAAAGACTTCTTTGCTGTGAGGGTGGCAGAGCCTGGATACCCAGAAAGGTTGTGGTGTCTCCTTCTCTTTAGACATTCCAAACCAGCCTGGACAATGTGATCCTGGGCCCCTGTTCTGGGCGACCGTGGTGGAGCAGGGGTGTTGGACAAAGTGATCTGCAGAAGTCCCTTCCAACCCCCACCATTCTGTGATTCTGTGATCAAACAATGTGGAACATTTTCAGTGGAGCTTTTCATGTGACAATTTTGGAAAAATTTAAAAACCCAACCTATCAAAAGTGAAGTTTTTTCTAAGTCTGTAGTTCTAAAGATTAAACAGGTTTTATATTTTTCTTTGGGTTGTTTTGGGGTTTTTTGGGGGGGGGTGGAGTTGTTGTTGTTTGTTTGTTTTTTTTGGTTGGTTGGTTGGTTGGTTTGGTTTGGTTTGTCAAAAAAACCCGAAAACAGATTAAAGGCAAGTGCTATAATCTCAGAATCACTGACAAAATTTTGCATATGCCCACTGACAATGCCATGTTCTTGTATTTAGAAGGAAAAGTACTTGCTCAGAGATTAGGGACACCCAGAGGATGAGAAATCTTTGTTACGCCATTCAGGAGCAATGACTACACTGTCTTCTCCCTAAAATGAGCCTGCTGTCAATTTTCTAACTATTAAACTGGTGTCTTGCAGCCTTTATATGCTGTATTATGAGCCCTAATTTCCATATCTCTTCCAAAATTTCCTCTGTGACTTGGTGCTCAGCCATTTTCTTTTTATTTTTTGAGCAATAAAAAAAAAAAGGCATTGTCTGCAATTTTAGTAGGAAGTGAAAGGAAATTGAGTAGCATTGTTTTTTGGGAGCTACCTTTGTGACTTTTGTCCAAAGGCCTGAAGGAAAAAATAATTTTGGTGCGAAGACCAGAATCTCTTCTAAGAGCCACTTAAATCTATCATTTCATCTCAACTTAGACCTCTTCACATGTCACCTAGTCTGCATAGAGCCGAGATCTTTTCAAGCCCTCTTCTCAGCTATTTTAAGACCTCTTTGCCCAAAATCTAGCTGTGACTTGGTATGAAGGAACTGAAAATCTGCATTTTCTTGCTGGCTTGCTCCTGCAGACAAGGAGCACACAGCGCTTCCCTTTTGTCTGCTGGGTGGCCACAAGTGCCAAGCGCTCACAAGCAAGGGGCTGAGCAGACGGGAATAAGATTTGTGAATTCAAACATAAGCTGCTTTATTTTTCTCCAAGCGGAAGAGACATTTTTCACTTTTTTGCATGCGCCTGTAGACTGAGCAAAGACGAGTTTTAGCATCTCAGCAAATTTCAGCATCACAACGCAAGAGCTGAAAAAAGACAAGCTTGAGTAGAGAACAGTTTGGGTAACAGTAGTTTGAGGGAATGCCCTATCCATTCAGAGCTGAATTCCAAAATCATACAGGTTTGTACCATTTGAGAGGCAGCAGCTTGTGCGTGTGTGTGTGGAGAGGAGATTCCCGGCTCTCAAAGCCTGTTATTATGAGGCCAGACTTTCTTTGAATGCTGCCTGATGCCAGTGCAGATGAAATCAGCAGATTGTAGTGTAATATGGTAACTGCTTACAGAAACTGGTGCGAACAGGGAGGCGGCGGCTAATCGGATTAAGGAAAAGTCTATCACAGCCACAGCTGTCAGTGGATTTTAGCAGATTTTTTTTTTATCACTGTTTGTGCGGGAAAACACATGATAGAGGGAATCTAATGAAGGAGATTGAACTAATAAACAGAAGGAGGTTTTGATCTGATAGTTGCTTTTCTGAGTAAAGTACTCTGGAGAGGTTCAGGGAAAGTTTTGATGTAACTCTTAAGTAGAAGAAATAACCTGGAGACATTTGAGGTGAAGCGATTGAAATGTTCCTTTCGCATCTCAAAAAAGCTAACAAAAAAATGTTATTTTAAAATCCAAAAGCTCTGCTTTATAATCTTTTTTTTGTTTCAAAAAAGTCCTTGGGAACCAGGCATAGATGTTGTTACTGCTCCCTCCCACCCCACAAACACACAGGCACTCCACTTTTCTAGGAGAAAGGAAATGTCTGTATAGCAAAGGCTGTGGCTGGGAAAGAACACGTGAAAAGAACTGTTCTAAGATGTATGATTAGGATCAAGCAAACTGCAAATGGAGCGGAGACCATGTCTAAAGCCTTAAAAATATTCCTCATCCGACATGGATGTCCCCAGTGCTTGCTGAGTTCACAGCTGAGATGGGGCTTGGATAGAAGATGAGGCAAATTATCAACCATTAGTTTTGGTCTAAAAGAAGCTGACTGGAGTAGCTGGCATAGGCATGATGCACAGGGATCAAAGGTACTTTGAACTGGGAGCAAAAGTGAACTAACAACCAACTTTATGTTCCCGGCTGGAGATCTTCAGGGCTTGATTTTTCAGGGAATATGTTGCATTGTGCTTATTATCTTCAGAGCACAGCCCCTACTGACTTCAGGTTCTCAAAGAAAGAAATGTATCATATATATCACTGGTTACGAACGATTCCAAAGCCTCCCTTTCATCTTGCAGTAGCTCTGTGACAGGAGGGGAAAAGATTACCAAATTACAAGCGAGAGCTGTGTTTTCACGGCCGCCAACCCTTGGTCATTTGTCCTGCTTCTATGCAGGACTGCTTAGCTCAGACATAGCTCTGTGCAGTGATGGATACACATTTTCCACTTAGAGGAGTGCTGGTTTGAGGGGCTTAGTATCTCTTTTGAAGCTGCAGTATAATAGAAGTTGATGCTTTGCTCCAGTTTTATGTCAGAAGAAAATCACCAGCACATCTTACAAACAAAGCAAGCCATGATTCAGAAAGGAACTGTGGGATGTATTTCAGGTCTTCATTTAAAGCAAGGGATGCCACTGCTGGTATAAATCAACGTAGCCAAGACAGGAATCAGAGCCTGTGTTTTAATAATTAGAGCATGACAGGAAAAGAACAAAGTAACATTCACAGTTTTGTTGGTTTAGGTTGTAACTCCCATACCGAAGTAGGTTTTTGTTTCATTCAGGTTGGTGGCTGTATGCAGATGGGGGTGAATGTACTGTAACCTTCCACTTCCTCTCTCCATCATATATTTGTATCAGAATCGAGCAGTAATTGAGGTTAGTTGAGGCAGAAAAGCACTTTGCCAGGTACTTGCTGTGAATGAGGCTTCTAAAAGCCATTGCAAAATCCTTTAATCCAACTTTTTTTTTTTTAAAAACTTTTTAATGCGTGCAAAACAAACTCCTGTGTCAGTGTGTTCAGTCCTTGAACTAATTGAAGGGAAGAGATTTATTCTGAGCTACTAGGGAGGGGAGAGGAGAGGAGAGGAGAGGAGAGGAGAGGAGAGGAGAGGAGAGGAGAGGAGAGGAGAGGAGAGGAGAGGAGAGGAGACCTTGTAGAACACATGTGGTTTGCTTTTTGGGTTTGGTTTGGTTTATTTCTTAAAGAATAAACAAGAACAGAACTGGGGAAATGCAGTTTTCTACAAGTTGTTTAATACCTCAGTTGTTTTTCCTGGACATTTTTATAGTTCTATGCCAAGATAATAATTCTAAAAATATTCTAGTAAATATGAATCATTTTGCTGGTATTTCAAGTTCTCCTTTTGTCTCTTGCAAGCTCTTCGTCTACTTTTCTGCAGAGTCCATAACAGAGGACAGTCTCTTAGGAGTTAATGAGATTACTTTGTGATATACTGCTGGCAGTAGGGAAGGCTCTGTAGGCAGGGCATTGCAGCCTTCTCCTCTCTTTGGAAAAGGAAAGGCTGGAGCTGCAGCTGGAGTGGGACTGGAATGGGGGTGGCCTTTCTCTACACCCTGGGGTTCTCCCCACGTTCCTGTGCGTTACTCCAGTGCTAGTGCCAAGGAGCAACAAATGGCAAATCAAAACATTCTGCTGTGATTTAAACTTGGATGTGGAAGAACACACAGGGTTTTTTCTACTTAGTGCTTGTTGTGTGGTTTTGCCCTTTTGCTGTAATTTCACTACCGAGGTAGGAAGAAAAGCCATGGCTCAGTACATTCAGATCTTGTTTTAATCCAGCTCCTGTATGGGGTTCAAAGCTGGAGGAGCTTTTTTGGGCATCATTATGTCAATTACCAGCACCCTTTTTGTAGGATTTATTGTCAGGAGTCCAATTCTTTGTGTTGAGAACCCTTTAAACTTCCAAAGTGACATAAAAATATCTTGGTGTGAGACCTACTTTTCAAAGATAATATCTCTTTGCTCAGGGGAGGAGTCCTTTGGCCTTGAGTGATCTTTCTGTCTGTCTGCTCTCTTTTTCCCTCGCATGCATACTCATCCTTTCAGATCTTTTCTTTTGTTCTCTTGGCCAAGAGAATTGCATATATGCCATGTTACAAATGTATGAGAGTAAACAACGATTCACAGCATTCGGTGTCTTTTTGATAATAGAATAACTAGAAATGTATATGAAAAATAACTTCACTCCTTCAACCAAAGATGTGGAGAGTGGAGAAGAGGGTAAAACCAGAAAAGCAGCCAAAGTAGGGAACATCACCTTTTCATTTCAAATACTTAGTGCTCAGCTCCATTTCACTTTCAACTTCCTTAAACTTGGAAAAAAAAAGAACATCTCCTGCATTCTTCTTCCATATTTTTGTGGAAGAAGAAGAATCCAAATAGGCCAGCACTGTTCAGGCTGAAGAAAGCACAAAATATCAACCCCAAAATGTGTACCCACACAAAGTAAGAATGTAGGATCAATTTTTCAACCTAATAATATTACATGAAAATACTGCCTCTCAACTTGGGAACAGATGCATTTGTTTAAGATGTTACAACCCCCTGCTGTTTGTTGCAATCCCTATTAGCTCTGCCACCATAACAGGTTGTCAGACTGGATTAGGTTGAGCCACTTCAGAAAAAAGTTTAAAACAAGATGCCTAACTCTGCCCTGAAAGACACTGGAAGTGTTCAGTGCGGGCAGCTGGCAACAGCTTTACAAATGCCGGGGATGCACAAGTGTTTCTGTCTTTGCTTTATGTGACATAGATACTTCAGCCTAATTTTTGAAAGTGATTCAAGGGTTTTCAAGCCTAAGTCTCATTTTCTCCTACAGATCCAAATTGCTTTTCCCACTCCTCTCTCTAAATAAATAAATGATCAGCTCTGACTACCCACGCCAGAACAGATATCCGCACTCTACATGCATTCCTCACTAAATATTTCAGGAGATATCCTAGAAGCTCTTTGTTATTAAGCAGTTTTGTCATTCTGTGAACCATCAGTTACCAAACAGTAGCTTAGAATAAACAATACTTCTGCTATAGTAAAAAATGTAGCTGTTGTTTTAACTCACAGCTGCATTGCTACATCGTCTTTCTGGAGACTTCACTGTTTTGGCCAGATCTGCTTAACCCTGCCAGTGAATGGAAATTATTCTCCTTTCCTTCTTCATGCCTTTCTGTAGAACATTTGCATCCTGAAGTGTTTAAAAAAACCAACTTGAAGTATATCAAACTGAATAATATACCAGCCTGTCCAATTACTTGATTTCTCTTCTCAGCCAGTCTGACTCCAGACTCGGAGATTTCATCTCCTTTCTCCACTGGACCCTTAGCAGGGCTCACCTCTACCCTCTCCCCATAACTCTGTCCCCACCCTCAGACTGCAGCAGCTGGCTGACAAGGAAAAGCCATTCAGCACTCTGCAATCCTTCAGGGCACAACTCATTCAATCAGGATGGGACAGATTTATGACTCCTACACTTGAGTCCCAATTTCCTGCACTGACATCCTGATTTGTTTCTGTGACATGAGGGAGTTGCCAGGAACAGGGGCTGCTCACACTCAAGGTACGTGAAGGAGGTTGTCATGCTAACAGCCTGGGACTGTCCTGCACAGGGGTGGGAAAAGGGAGGCCAGAAAGGGACCTGTTTCAGTTTGGGACTTTCCTGAGTTATGAATGCATTTTGTTCATTAGATTTTCCAGTTTCTAACAGAGCACCAATAGTACAATACCAGTAAGACAGTTTCGTAAGGGGGCAGCATGAAACTAAGAGTCATACCAAAAAACAAATCTTACTTGCTTTCTAGTATCCATCATGCTTGTCAGATGTGTGTAAAGTATATGCCATCTTGTGTTGACAGGCACAAAAAGCAGCTGTGATTTTGAAAACTGAAATTACATCTTCTGTTTGCTGTTTGAAAGGCAGGCAATACAAAAGACCATAGAAAGGTTTGATACTGCCCAAATTTCATCTGCTACCTTTCCCTCACGTCTCCTGCTAGAAACGTGGATATGAATACATAAAGCACCTGAGCAGCATTGCTGCTCTCAAGGGCCTTATGGGTAGGAAGAGAAGGGAACCACAGTTTCTCAAGAGCTTGTGAGTTTAAGCAGGAACAATTGTCAGGAATCTTTCAAAAGTACAATCAGGAGGTGCTTGCGTATGAAATGACCTCTCACTTGCCTCCTTAGAAGTGCTCGTTTGAGAGATTTGCTCCCTGGAAATTTAACAGATCTGGAATAACGTGAACAGTTTGGGTCCAGGTATTACCACGAACACAACAGGTGCTGAGTACTGAAACACACTGTCAAAGTTACCATGTGTGCTGGACCTCTGAAGCACGGATCCTTTTGTTATATTGGTGCACAAAAGCTGTGCCCAGCCTACCTTTGTTGATCAGAATGTTTGAGGATTAATACAGTTTGGAATTTGCTCACAAGTGTTTTATAAACCCTGTCTTGGGTTGATAAGAAATTCTAAGCTTAGAAAGCACTGTCGTAGTGATCGTGATCTGACCTATATAGCCCTGGAAATAGAACCTGGTTGACTTAATTTCTGTCTCTAGTGAAGTAGTTGTGGTTTGACCAAATCAACAAGACTAAATCAGGATTCACTGAAGGCAACCCCCCATTTCCCCAACCAGCAATGGTCCTTGAAAACTCCCCCACACCCCCACCCCACAGCTCTCCATCAGATGTATTAATGTCCAACCCACCCGTGTTGGTTCCAGGTGAAAAAGAAAAGAGCTGTAAAGGAGTTAAGAGGATACTGTTAGACCCTATTGATGTGAACTAGGCTTCACTTCTTTTCTAGTATTTCTGTTTGTTTGTTCAATGGTTTAGCTTTGTTTTAAATATTTAGTGTGTAGAGTCATGCAGCTCACATGTCGCATGCTTCTGGAAATGGGGAGAGCAGGTAATAACTGCAACTGCAGTCACAGGTTTTGTTAGCAGAAGAGGCGTGAGAGGAAGTTCCCAGTGCAAACAGCAGCTGAACCCACTGCTGGGTATCACTTTTGTATCAAAAGGCTGCTTTTCCCCTCTGTTTGGTAACTCTTCCATGAGTCGCCGCAGTCAGAACTGGTCCAGTGGGTGCTGGCCCACACCCTAGTAAATCTTCACAGCGGGCAGTGTTTCTGGGGGTGTTCACTGGGGGTGGAAGAGCAGAAAATACCTCTCTCAGCTAGGTCAGTTAAGGGTTCCTTGGTTTTGGATGGGGGTTCTCTGGACGATTTCCTGTGATGTAACAGGAAAACGTGGCTGTGATTAAAAGGCAGGGTAGCTGTGACAAGAGGCTACAGTGCAGCCTGCCCTGCCACTGGACAGCAGAATGGATTTGTGCTGGGTTACAGTAACTGAGAGCTGAGGTTTCCTTCCCTTCTGTTGTTGGCAGGTTTCCCGCTCCTCTCCCAGTCCTCACTACTGCCCTAACTATGCTGTTTTCTGGGTCTTTCACTACCAAACACTTTCTCTATGTAAGCATGCCAGGTGTCCTCAAGGAGAACAGCCTCACCCCTCCTTCCAGGACAGACCCCAACAACGCACCTGTCACCATAAATGTCCTTCTTAGTGGCCCAGCTATGCCTTTTTCACCCTCTTTGTAGCTTAACACATCAGCCACACACTGGGAAATGTCCTCTGCAGTATGTCTGGTTCTGATGAGGAAGATGAAGGAAGGAGAGAGGATTAGAGACAATGGGGTTTGGAGGAGAATGGCCAGGGCAATACAGTGCCTCAATACAGGGCTCAAAGTGTTCCTGCAGTTTCGAGGGGTTGAGTTTAGGCTGTAAGGACCTGCTGGGGAGGGGCTTATGAAAGAGCTGTGCTTTCAGAAGCAGGAGTCTTTGCTCCCTTCCCCCAGAATTTTTTGCAGCTCGTGCCCGTGCCTGCATCTTACCTGGGTGTGCCTCCCAGCCATGCCTGGGAATGGTCAGGGTTGTGCTTCTGATGCACTCAGGATGAACAGGTTGGTTGTGAAGGGCAACAATGTGCTCCCTTGTGATCTAGATGAAAGGGTGAGGTTGTCTTCTGTTAGTAAACAAGGTTATTCACAGTCAGATTCATCAGTTGCTCATCCTCCCATGTGCAGCCAAAGAGCATTGGTTAATTCTGTGTGGGAAAATTGCCCTGGAAAACCAAATACTTACTGCAGCCTTTGTTGCTTCCTTAAAGTGAACACTGCACAGCTTTAATTATAATTTAAAACCAAAGTCTGATATCTTTACAACAGAAGTTTCTTTTTGAGTTAAACAATGATGAAGAGATTAATGGAGCTCTGTAGGAAGATGATTTTTGATGGAGATGAAATACTGTCTGTGCAATTTCAGATGATTGATTTTCGTTGATTAGGTACCCATCAAAGTGTAGTCAGCAATGCTTAGGATATGATCATAATACACTGAAGAAAGGGGCAGCTCATTAAATGAAGAGAATCATCCTGCCATCCCATCACACCACGCACCCCCCTGCCCCCCCCTGCTTATTCTCTATTACTGCTTAAGCAGTTCAGGCCTCGCAAGGCTTCTGTGCTACCTGGGAAAGGGTACAGTATATATACCAGGCTGCAGTAAGAGGCCTTGATATGCACAATGAGGCATGCAACGATTTCTCTTCATTTATTTTATTTATTTTTAAAAGTTTAGAACAAGCATAAATTATCCTGTGAATATTCCCTTCTCTAAGTAGAAGCAGATCAGTATAATCGGAAGAGCAGCCTTCAATTTTGCTATTATTCCCAGAGTAGGAGTATGCTGCTAAATCATCTCTGTTATCAGTGGAGCTCTAAAAACAAGGCTATTGACCATGAGATGAATTTTGTCACAGGATTGATGTAGGAGTCAGTTTTGACATTGCTCTAAATGTTCTATTCTCAAAGAAAAGCTCTATTGAGAGCAGATGTATAAAAGTTAAGCGGGAGATTTTAGATTGCAGAAATGAGTGAGACATCTGATTTATCCAGGCTTCCACCGGGAGCTGAGCATCTCACTGTCCCTTATGCCTTTGAAAAATCTTCCCTTTAACCGCCATCTTACAAAATGTGGTAGGAATGTAGCAGCAGGATAAATCGGATTATATCTGTACGGGTTTCTTTGTTTTGATATTGCAATGCACAGCTCTTGCAAAGGCCTCAAATGTTTTCACGTCACCTATCCTAAGCAATGTGAACCCTTGCTTTCGCCTCTCCCATGAGATGAAGGCATTTTATTTCATTTGAGGATGTTTTGGTGACCTCAGAGAAACTTTCTGAGGAAATCTCAGCACGTCCCTTTATGCTAGTGGAAAATTCTGTCATTCATAGCATCAAGGCCCTCACGCACTGCTGGTACTGGGATCAAACCACTGGGATCTACCTTTAGGCAAGCTGTGGGTTTGGCTTTGCCAACTTCATTTTGGATTCATAGTTTAGAAGTGTGATTCGTACCAAAAGTGAGTCTGGTGTCGACTCAGCACTATTGCCCTGTATTGGGGGATTTGAGAATTTATTACATAAATGAATTTGTGTGAATATTTATGCTTCATTAGTTAGTCACTGGTGTGGAACATAGAATGGGAACTGATTTTCTCAAGTTAAACTGCCAAACTCTTTGTGACTGATATTGCCATATTAAGTGTGTGCAGCTTTTAACACTTGACTTAACAAGTACCTTTAATTTCACTGAACATAAGTTATCGATCATGGTGCTTGTTGCCTGGAAGCTCCATTCCTTATTGTTAATTGAGCCATTGATTTTTTTAACGTTATCATTAACAACAGGGTGAATGCTGTATTGTAAATCGGTCTGCTTAGAGCAGGGAGGGGAGAGGTGTGGCTGACCCAAGGAAAAAAAAAATAATCTTTTTTTTTTACCCTATCACGGCTGAAATCAGTTCTAATGCTCCCGTTAATATGAGTGAAGAGAGGATTTGACTCAATATGGACTTGATTTGGCAAAAGTAAAGTTAATGGGAAAGTTGTGCGGATGTCAGGGATGCCAGATCAGAGCAGATGTTCGGCACAAGTTCTGCGCGTTAGCACGCTTAGCGTGAGACTAAATCCAACCAATAGGCCTCGCTGAGAAAAAGCTCATCTCTATAAGCTCAGGCTTGGCACCGCATTCGGACAGTCAAACAGCTCCCAGATAGAGCTGGCTGACAGCCAGGTGACTCGCAGCTCCCGCACAAGGAGCTCGCCTCTGTCTGCAAAAGACCATTCGGGGCTGTGCCAAGGTTAGGGGAGCCCCAGCGTTTCCCACCAGCTGGCCCAGCCCATAGCTTTGGTTTGTGTTTGCTGCGGCCACGTTAACCGCAAGGTGAACGCACAGAGGATGAACGCCCAGCAGCGATACCAGGTCTAACTGTGAATGGACAACAAGCTCGACAGGTTAGAAACACAACCTGCAGATGTGGAGATGTAGTGGTAGTGAGGATTAGCTTAGGAATTAATGTGAATAATGATGCTGTTCGTGGGATGGGGACACGTGTAATATATACACCCATCGTACTTATGTATATATGTGTCTGATGTTATGGATATGGTTTATAACAGAATTTTGTATAGATTTTGGTGTACAATGGTAGGTAGTATGCAAGTATCTGTTTAATTACAACTGCCCTGTTATTTTGCAGCTATTATTGCTGTCCACGAGGTCAGCTCAAGTGCCTACAGTCTTGGGAGAAAGTACCTCAGTTCACTGAAAGCCTTTTGCTCGTGTTCTGTCATGCACAGCTTTTATGATTTTTAAAATAGAACAAACTCAGAGGCATACGATGGAATCCATCTTCCTCTTATCCTATGGACATTGTTTTTAAGAGCACATACCACAGTATTCAGAGCAAACTGTTTCTTCTGAGCTGTCTTGCAGACTTAACGTGGTGATTTTTAATTGGCCTGACTAGTAGATGGAGTCTAGATAGTTTGAAAGGATTCATTATTGCTATCCTTGTAGAATCATCTCTAAAAAAATAAAAATGCCTATTAGAGGCTACTGCAGAGGTGCTCATATTCATGAGCCCCCTGCAAAACACTATCACAGTTTGACAACTCTGGTAGGAAAGTATTCATGAGTTTACGATTTTGAAGGTTTCCAGTTCTTTGTAGTTCTCCAAACAGTTTCCAGAAACTATTTTATGACAGTTCTAAAAAACTTCAAAGTCTTTTACTCTTGGGCATACCAGCTTTCTCTGGAAGGCAGGAGTGCAGCAAGAGGTCTAAGCAGAGGTAGTAATGATTCAGGTGACATCAGCTCTCATTTCCTGACCTTGTGTGGCTGACAGTTTTAGTGAGGATGGAAACAATGCTGATTTCTGAAGACTGTCAAGTGTGAGCAGTTTTCTGCTGAGTTGTAGGAGGCTGGAGATCTATAAACCTTTTTAAGTGCTAGGAGGAATGGGAGGGCATTGTTTTCATTGCAGCTGGTCTTTGAGTCAGAAAGAGAATAGTAACTATTGAGGGACAGACCTCGGGAGCAAGGCTAAGCTTTATTTATTAACTAGTAAAATTTCTTAAAAGGAGAGTGAGCAAGCAAAAATTTCTTAGTTCTGCTGCTGTGAACACGTAAGTAAGAGTGCAGGAATTGTTATAATAACGCAGCATGAAATTATATTGCTAAGGCAACACAAGTTCTTCCATTTTGAAAAATCAACAGAAGTGTTAATAACGTCTCAAGACTATCCAAAACTAAAATACTTGCTACTGAAAAGCAACACCCAGAAGAATTTTTGCGAAAGCAGAGTACCAGTGATTACTGGTTGCAACTTTTCAAAGGATTTGTCTGACTCTGGCTAAGATATTTCTGTACTAAATCCTTGATTCTACTCCCAGCGCAACCAGCCAGATTTTTGAAAGAGTTCAGATGTATTGATTGAAATAAAAAGTCAAAGAGGAAACTGGTGGGTTACCCAATAGGCCCCGGATAGTCTGCGATGTCACACTGGGAGTTTAACTCATAGTCATTGTCAGTGTTACGGGACGGTCTGTCAAACTAAACATACTGACCTCTGCTGTGGAGCTGGTTACTTCATGACTGAAAGGAAGAGGAGGATGTGAAATTACTCACAAATGATTATTGGTCTTCCTCCATGCAGGATTTGGCCGTTGACTTTTAGCGTGTTTGGTAGCTACCTTTAGAAACACAACCAGGGAGAAAAGTGTTTAGGGCACTTCCAGGGTATTCCAGTCTATGCTTTCTGGGATAGCATTTGGCTACTCACCTCCATGAAAAAAAACGTGTTTCTGTCTGGGTTGGTTGGGTTTTTTTTGCAATTGAGTAAAGTGGGACAAAGGAGAATTCTTAGGGTAGCACATTAGAAAGCAGAGCATTTGTTTTAAAAAAAAAAACCTCTTCACATCTAGGAGGTCTGTGCAGAGATCTTTCACTCTCTGAATGCTTTGGATCCATGATCACAGTTGACAATGGAAATAGTCACAATGAATCCCTTCCTTCTACATGAAGAGGACCTGAACATGTGCAGAACCAGGTGGAGGTTCTATTTTTTTCCTGAGGGAAGGCTTTGATACCAACTCTGTGATAATAATACCACAAAACCCCTGTCTCCTGGGAACAAGGAAGAGAAGCCTCTGGCTTTGGGCTGGTTCTCCTCCCATTTCTTCCTGCTCTGGTATAGACAGTGTTAGGACTGTACTTCCCAGCCTTAGAGAGCAGGACGGGAAGTCTTATTTGGGTGGCACTGGCAGCTTGATGACAATGTTGTAAGCTATCACTTCCCTGCTAAGATTAATGCCACACTGTGCACACAACTGCATAAGCACATTGGCTCTTTCAGAGAACACATCCTTCACTGAGCTGCAACGCAAGCTTAATTTACAGTGATTCCGTGGGACGCCTCCTTGATTTAATCTCATACAGTAACTTCCCAGAAATACAGAACTCAGGACCCCTCTGAATAGTTAAAGTCTTTGCAAGTACTTGACAGGAGTAGGTAGCAAAGACTCTTGTAATACCGTGTTGTTTTTTTCCGCATGGTTTTCCTCCACTGAATATGTGCATGCTTTCAGATCCTGGCTGGACAAATCACCCAGTCCACGGCCTTCACAGCTACTTTGTTCTCTCCATTCTGTTGTGTTAAAAGTGATAAAAAAATTCAAAAAACAGCTAGTCTCTCAATCAGTTTGATTTCTGTCCATCTAACGTTATTAATTGAACCTGAGGTCCAGTATTAGAGCAATCCAGTGAAAGACACTGGCACTTTGATTCTCACCTGTCCAGCTAGAGAAATAAGTTCCAAATGCTGTCGGTGAAGTTAATATGAACAGCATACAGAATTGCAACCCACCGAAGGGATTTGTTTTTAAGCTTCTCTGAACTCCAGTATCTGGACGAAAGCTCTGGTGTTTAGAATTAATGATGTCTTGGGTTAGCTCACACAGCTTGCAGCGCTCTAGGTACTGCGGTTTGATGACTGTCACCGTTGGTTGGGTCAAGAATAGCTGCCGCAGACATAATCAGCGCGTTTCCTCGTTTTATCAGACTGATGCAAGAGGTAGTCATTTTTTCCAGGGGACAGAATTAATGGGTGAATGTGCTGTGGGGCTGGCACATGCTGCCTCCAGTTTAATAGCTGAATTAGAATCTTTTTAAACCCTTGGCACCAAGAAATGTGATTTCCTGATGCTTAGGGCTAATGCTGTGGTAAGTGCTGGGAAATCTTGACTGATAATGCTAAGAGTTAACCAAGACAAAAAATAGAGCACAATAAATCTTACCCGAAATGTTTGGCTATGCATGAACTACATATGTGCATATATGTATTGGTCTGAAAGGTATGAGCACATGCCGAGAGATGAATTATAGTTTAACCTGCACTTAAAAGGATCATCAAATCTAATATTTTTTCGCTCAATATCTCAGCATTGCTTCTGGTGGCCAAGCTTGAGGGAAAAAAGATTTATAGCCACTATGTGAGAAAGTGTATCAAATAAATAATGGGGCCAAATTAAACACATTGATTAACTATCATTCACTATCCTGTAATCTCTTAATGACTAAGGTCCAATTTAAGACAGACTAGAATCAGGATTAAATTCTGAGTTGCTATTATTATTGCATCTATTCATTAGGTTCTAGAGGAATTCAGGAGAGATTAAAAAGGCACCTGTGAATTAAGACCAGCTATTAATGGGGAAAGTTGAAGGACTTATCCATATTAATGGCATTTTTCTTATTCAGATAGCCAAACAAATGGAAGCATTAAACTTTACGGATTTTTTGTGTATTCATGGTTTTCATCAGTCTAGTTTATTGTCAGAAAATCTGTAGAGCACCTGGAAATATAATAATGGCCACTGTGTTGCCTTTACTAATTGGAGTAGCAGAAAGCTAATTAGAGGGTTTTTCAGGGCAGTTGAAAGGGATAAGATACAGTCAGTTCTGCAGCCAGTACAGGAAAATAAAATGGAGGGAGAATGAGAGAGGAGGGGAGAAAGCCACTGTTCATTTTAACTGACCCATGCCTGAAGCCGTTTATATTTAACACCGCAAGTTTCAGACTGGCCAAGATGAGCTAAACCCAGGCGAGTTACTAAACCATTTGAGCTTGAGGGACCTCATCAAAGAGGTGAATGAGAACTTTTCTGTTATCTTATTCATGCCCCTGCGTGAGAACAGAGGTAGACACCACCAGAGTTTTTGCAATTGTTTGTGATCTTCTGTCAGTGATCTGTACGTAGCCCTGGGAGTGAAGCCTACATTTCCCAGCCACAGCACCATGGTTGGCTCCAGGATACCACCACCTGCCCATTTGGCAGCTTGGTTAGAACTGTAAAATAGCAGTGATGTCTTCTAGGAAAAGCCAGCGTATGAAAGTACCGCTAGAGCACTTCGGTCCATGTGATGGTATCATTGTTTGGGCTACGTAGTCTCAGCTGCTGTGACCTTGGTGGGCATTACTCCTCTGCTTGGAAGAACTTTTTTCCATTGACAGCCTAAGTTCTACAGACTAGAGAACCAAGTGGTTGCTCAAGTCCAGGCCATGCTCAAGAAATAACTTCAGTGAATTTTCTCTGGCCTCCAGAATGCCTGGAATTAAGTTTTTGGAGTAGCAACGAACCAAAAGTGCCATCTATTTTTCTTGCTATCTTCCGTCCCTCCTCTTCTGCCATTTTTAAGTCAGTTTTCTGATGTTTTGCTTTCAGTGAAGAGGCCATTATTCCTGCAATTTATCATTATAAGGAGTGCTGCCTACTTCAGAGAACCTCTTGCAGCCTAACTGGAATCACTCGATGATTTGGATCATTAATATATTGCAAAATGACAATAAGAACTGAAGTGAGGGGGCAGGCAGACACAGAGTGCTGATGAAGATGTATCTGTGCTGCTGTCAAAATTCCACTTACAAATACAGTAGCCACCATTGGATTTCTTTTAGCTAGAAGGTGCAGCTTTAACACACCTAAAGAGTATTGATTGTTAACCCTGTTGGTCTCGGTTTGGGAGTAGGCTCAGAACCCTTAAGTCTTCTGCTTTTCCTCTAGGTTTTTGTTTCTGGATTTTAATGTGAGATATTTTAAAGAATTCAGCTACTGATACATTTTTCTTTCTTGAAGCTTTGTTTATTGTTATGATGACACTGAAAAGAACTCCTTTTTCTAGGTGTTTTCTCTGTCGGCACATGATTTTCTGAGTTCTGCTTCTACTTTTCCTCCAGAAAAAAAAAAATCTTGCTCTTAATTAGATTTCATAATATCAATGATTTTTTTTTTAAGGGATGCAAGCCGAGGAACAGCAGTTGTTCATCTCCTCATCTGCAGCAGCAGCAGCACTAATCTTGTACACATTGGCATGCACACAGGGCAATAAAAAGTGACATGATGTAACATTTCAGTGAAGAATTGTAGGCACTGGAGCCAAATCCTGTCATTTAAGACTTTCTGTGAGGAGTGATTTATTCTCAATTTGCCAGTGTGGGCTTTCTTGAGAGAGATTGTGTGTTGGGAATTATGCCTACACTTTTCAAGCATTACTAGTGACTTTAGGTGTCTCTGAATTCAGGTACCCAACCTGACATTCCAGGGAGGCTTGATTCTGGGCACTGTTTAGAAAAACTCTGCTTGAAGCAGAACACCCCAAGTCATTGGTTTTGTCTGTCCTGAAGATGCCAAAGATGATG